>JBBPUG010000207.1:0-33901 GCA_038094535.1 Tubosaeta aff. alveolata
ATGAAGGATTTCGTACCAGGACACGCCAAAGTATGTGATAAAGCCCCCGACGGAGGAATAGAGCGTCTGGATCAGCTAGCGTTGACCGACTTTTCTCAGCAAAATATCTATGTTCATTGGGATCAGTTACATGTGAGCATCTCTCGTGGTTATCATATGCTCGGGTAACGGGTAATTTAAACGTCAGCCATTGCTTCAAAGCACTATTCTTGAGATCCGACTCAGATACAAGCCAGCCAGGCTGAACCCGGGTCTAGTTAGTCTTGATCTTTTCCACTCCCCCTTGAAACACATCAGCCTTGCCGGCCCAAAAAGAGGGAAAGACCGACCTCGTTTGCCGATCAAGCAAAACTTGTTGGCCGTCCGAGAAGTGAAAAAGACGGCGAGGACCAACGCACAGGCCGACCTCGCAGTCTCAGGGTCCAGCGGCTCTATTCCCTTCCCCGCCGCACCCGCCCCGAGCAAGCCGGCAAGAAGCGCGTGCAAGTCCGCCCAAAACGGCTGGGGATGGGTCAGCGTGGCATAGATGCCCGTGATGAGCGGGGCGCTCCACAGGTCCGTCGTCGTCCACCCATAGGGCTGCAGCTCGGCGGGGGTGGACAGTGTGAGGGGGGTCGGGTGCAGAAACGCGACGAGGTTGGTGAGGAACATGCCCCCATTGGTGATGAGCTGTCCGAACGAGCGAGCGGGGAATGAGAATAAAGAGAGAATCGGATCAGCGACTACCTGGGACGAGGGTGGGTACGTACGAAAGACGAGAAGAGGAGCGCCCAGGGCGAGTTGGATACGACGGGAGAGGGGCTGCCAAGGACGATGGGAGGAATGAGGGTGCACAGGAGCACTGCACGGGTATGGGCATCTACAAAGGAGAGTGGCAGCTCCGAGTTGACCACCATCGGCGGGACGTAGGGCAGCGCATCGACGAGCGCTTGGATGGCGATGTACAGCAGGGGCCCGACGCCCGAGATCATGAACGAGGCGGGGACACCGAGGAAAGGCGCTGAGTAGTTGTGGTGAATACTAGAGATGGGTGAGATGGCAGCGATTTGGCATACCTGCGATGGCCTCACCGCCATAGACGATGGTGAGCACTGTCAGTGCGTCTCTGACGAAGGAACGGTCTTCGGGGGCAGAAAGCTTGCTGTCTGTCCCACGTCGTTGGACGTGTTCGTCCTTCAAGCTCTCTCTCACGTATCGCAGTATATAACAGAGACGGAACGCAGCGACCAAGTCGAGAGAGCTGACTTGGAGGCCAAACCAGGTGAACGGAGCGACTGGTGTCAACGCATACTGGTACAGCGAAACAAGAGGTCGGAGACTCATGACGGTGCGGGAGAGCGCAGCGTTTTTCAAGCGCCAACAAGACTATTCTGGAATCACCATTACCCTTGCTACGTGGCAACAACTAAACTAATGGACATGCGCACTAGTACTGAGGTACAGGCGGAGGAGGAACCATCCCACCAGGTGGTGGCATCATTCCAGGAGTGAATCCAGGCGGTGGCGGTGGGGGGAACGTGCCAGGTTGGAACATGGACATGTTCGCCGATGGAGGCGGCGGCATACCCATCGGCATACCCACTGGGGCAGCCATCATGGGCATCGCTGGGGGCACCACCGTTTGCTGAGGTGTAAACCCAGGCGGTGGAGGAGGCTGAGCGAGCGCGCCTGCAAACTGACCCTGGTAGGGTCCTTGGAAACCCGGCATGGGAGGTCGTGCACCGAATGCAATCGGTGCGGGGGGTGGACGAGCACTGACAGGAAGCGCATTGTTCTTCCGTGCTTGTGCGGCGAGCAGACGTTCTGCAGAGGTACCATGTCGTTCACCTTTGCCGTCCTTTTTGAACGCGTATTGCACAGTGATGGCTTTGTTCATTAGGAATTGGCCATTCATCGATTCGATGGCTGCATCCGACGACTCGAAATCTGTATACGAAACGAAGCCGTAGCCTTTTGATATTCCCGAGCCTGGATCCCGGGCAATCTGACAGACAGCTCAAGATGAGTCTCGTATCCAAACAAGAGGAATTAAACGAACACACCTTTGCTGTTGTAGCCATGACCCCAAATGCACTGAACGTATCATACAGCAGCCGCTCGTCCACATTCTCGTCCAGATTACCGATGAAAAGATTGGCACCGACGTCTAATTGTTTTTTGTCAGAAGATGCCTGAATTCACGTCAAGTCAGCATCATCATATAAAAAACGAGTCACAGTATACCTTGTTCACTCGTATGGGTTTTCCCCACAGCTTTATCTGGTTCATGATTTTGCACGCATATTCGGCATCTTCTTCTGTCAAGAACTCACAGAAACCGTAACCTTGATGCGCCATTGACACACGGTCCTTTGGAAGGTGCACGTTGACTAGCCAAATGATTGGTCCTTGGACGATTTTGCGGTCGCTGGAAGACTTACCTACTGGTCCCGCTTGTAGCATCAGTTCCCATATTATAGCGTCTGTAACTCGTTCATCGAGATTTCCCTGTCAAGGGGTATGTAAGACATTCGAAATGCCTACCCTGATACGAGTTCCTCACCAAGTAAACCGTCGCTTCTTGATTTCTGTCATCTTGTGGCCGGGACATGGATAGATAGTTGCTGGTCAACGTCAAGTTCTCACTTAACTCCGTGATAGGCTCAAGTCACACTGTCACGCTCAGGCTCTGCACATAACATCCCGTTGCAAGCTCATCTTCATGGTATGGCTGCCTCAGAATCCATCAGCTGCTCCGCGTCTGTATAACGTGACACAGATGGCCAAAATTTGATGTCACTCGCCGCCAATTACTAGACAACATGGTCCGTACGTCTGCCAACGCCATTCTTGAAGTTTTCACGGAAGCTTCGTTTAGGGACCATACCGACAACAAGCTAAAATGTTGGCTATTTAGCAGAGAACCACGGACACGTTTGAACGAGTTGGAAGAGATGGTCTATATGCTCAAGGTGAACATTCTAGCAGTGCGAGTCTCAACTGCAGCCATGGTCTCCCGGGCCCTCGAAAGACACGAACATGAGTGTCTCTTTCATTCCTTAACCACTCAATTCCACTCTAGATGTACTATGTTGACTCTACTATTCAGGAACCGTGGAAGGCTCCTTCACCAAGGATCAGGATCGGAAGCACGAATACGCGGAATCGATACCTTCCCCATTCTGGAGGGTACAGAGGGAAGCCAGTTAAGAAACGTGTGTGTGTTAGTGCAGAAATAGATGCATCTGTCGGATGAATCTAGGCTCCACGTATTAACTAATACTACAAGCGGGACCAATGGGTGAGTCTTCCGGTCACTGCAAAATTCGTTCGAGGACTTATCATTTGGCTAGTTAATGCGCATCTCCCAAAGGACTGTGTGTCAGTGGCGCATCAGGCGGTTTCTGTGACAGAAGAAGACGCAGAGTATGCGTGCAAAATCCTAAGCTTTGTGGAAAGCCCATACAAGTGGACAAAATATGTCGTGACCCGTTCTTCGTATGGAGATGTTGGCTTGACACGGATTCAGGCGCTTCTGGCCAAAAGCAATCAGACGTCAGTGCTGATCTTTTCGTCGGCAATCTGGACGGGAGCGTGGAACGAACGGCTGCTGTACTAACGTTCTAATCTCGTGTTAGTCTATCGACGGTTTGCCCCACAGGATTTTGCACACGCGACCCCATAGACGGCAGTCGCCAAACTAATTTACGCCACACCCAGCCGTTTTGGGCGGACTTGCACCCTCCTTGCCAGTCTGCTCGTGGCGGGCGCGACGGCAGGGAGAGGGATAGAGCCGCTGGACCCTGAGACTGCGAGGTCGGCCTGTGCGTGGGTCCTCGCGGTCATTTTTTCCTTCTTGGCAAGGCTGACATCTTTCGAGGAGTAGTGGAAAAGATCAAGACCGGGCCGGGGTTCAGCCCGGCCTGCTTGTATCCTTGGGTCGGACCTCAAGAATAGTGCTTTGAAGCACTGGCTGACGTTTAGATGTATATGATAACCACGAGAGTTGCTCACAAGTAATTGATCCCGATGAGCATAGATATTTTTCTGAGGAAAAGTCGGTCAATTCCAACAGATGTAGATGCTCTATTGCCCCTTTGGGGGCGTCATCGCATACTTGGTGTGTCCTGGCACGGAATCCCCCTGCACAAGGGACTATGTCGAACCTTACTCGGCGGTCGATTGAACCCTTGGCTCATTCCTGACCATCGTCTCGGCTCAAGGTTCTGCCTGGACAGCGTACCGCACAGTCTTTCGCCGTACCCATCATGTCGAATTCAGCAATTCCTTTCCATAAGACACATATTCTAACGTTCCACACAGTTTGGTTTCACATTCACGTCTACAAATTGCAAGGACAGCGCATAAAATAGAACACCAGTAATGTCGAAAAGATATTAAAATATTGTACGCAAACCCCAATCATAAGACAAAATATTGAAATCGAATGAGCTGTAAGAACACTTTTAGTCCTTGGTTCAGAATCTGATTTCAGAAAATGGGCGCCTACCTAAGGCAAGTGTGATGATTGACTGGGAGCGGATGACTTGAAGTCCTTTTCAGTCAGTAACTGCCCTTGAAGAATCTTCCCCATGTGTGTCTCAGCAAAAGGTAGGCCTCTCCTCCGGATGGTCAGTAGCATCATCACCAGAGGTAGAAGTGAATCCGGGCTTTCGTCTTTGAGCTCCTTCCAAGAACCAAGATTGAATAAATTGTACAGGGTGGTCTTTCCCTTCTTATCCTCTGGTTCTTTCTTTTGGATGCCGAGGAGATGGCTCACGCGGAGATATGCATCCCAGTCTCTGAGGTACGTCTGCCCGGCAAACAGGTTCAGCTGGTCGATGAGATCCCAGGGTGGCGTCCAATCGTCTGGAACAGGGGGGATGGTATAGAACTCGAGATCATCCGTGGGTTTCATGCGTTCAGACGTCCGGGGTACGTAAACGTGCAGGTGGATATGTCTGCTCATCCTGATGTCTGGCAACAGACGATCGACCTCATATGGACTCAGAATCACAAGTACCCGATCGTTGACCTTTCTTCCGGAAAGAACCCATTGAACAGGACGCAGGTATTGATCCACCCTCCCATTTATCGGGACGTGTTGGACTGTCTCGCAAAAGTCTGCTGTTGCCAAGATAAATGGACTCCATACACGAGCTCCGCCGGTGGCAGCCGCAGAGCTGTTTTCCAGGCTCGTGAAGATGGGACGAAAGGCACCCGATGTACGGAGAACACCGGTCTGCACAAACGTAACGACATCTGGGTGAAGGAAATGTTTCGCTGGGGCTGCGCCGGGAGGTAACTCCACCTCCCGCTCTCTCTCGATCTCCCGATTGACCTGCCTTTCGAGTTGTTCGTCGAGCTGGGTCCTGTCCATCGATGACATTGCAACTCCAAGGAATTCACAACGTCGCTCAATATCTGTCTCCAATTTCTGCGAAGTCGACCGCGAGGTGCTTTGGATGGAGCTGGATGGCGAGTAGAGATCTGCAAGCGACTTCTGCTCCGGTTGGAGCCATGCATCAGTCAGCTGCTCTCGCGTGACTTTATCCTCGCAGAAACGCGACCAAGCGTCATATCGAGTCTTGTGACTTGCGCCTTGTTGTGCCCAATGGGGGGCCCATTGTCGAACATCGGACCAAGTCTCGTGGATGGCCCATTTCAAGACGTCGGCTGTGGTGATTTCGATGCTCCGATCTTCCTTGCGGGTAACAGAGCGGATGCTCTGATCGACCTCGAGGGGGGCAAAGAACATGACGGAGTGGCCATGGCCGAGCTTGCGCATCCGCATACAACCTAGTATACGCGGAGTACCACAATGAGATTTGTTTGCGCCCCGGTCATAATCATACCTTGGACAAGTCTGTCCTTCGTGACCTTGGGGCCGAGTGTGACAGCGGCCCGAAACCCATCAGGAAATTTGAGATCGGTACCCCTCGTGTGAGCGTCGTCCAGGTAAATAACGCAGCGATCGAGCCGCTGGGAAAACGAGGATGACATGAGTGGCTGGTTAGTACCATTCCTGGTCAGGACCCTCAAATTGCTGTCTTCGTCGAAATAGACTGCAGCCTCGTGGTTAGTGAGGCTAAGCCATTGTTGAGCGAACTCCAAATTACAAGCGTCCAGGATCTGTGCCCCAACATCCAAAACGACGCGGATGTTGGCGTCAACAACCATTCTGAGGAAGTCGCCCGCTGCTGCTGGTCGACCGTCCTCGTAGGTCAGCTTATAGGATGCATTTTCAGGCTGGAGAAGATACATAAGGACCCTTGCGGTTGTTCCTTGCTGATGGTCAACTTCGTGCTGCTTGATAGACGTAGGAAGTAGATATTGAGTGTCATTAGTTCCGGAAAATCCTGATGTGCAGGTCAACAAGTGAATATCATGAAAGGAAGAGATTACGGCGATTCCTCACCGGTTATTGGGTGTCCTCGCTTTTCCACCAAGTCCCAACTGGAAGCAACAAGTTTCCAAGGGTATTCTTTCGCCTCTTTGGGAAAAACAATGCGAGAGAGATAGAAATCAACTGCTGCTTGATTGTGGGAGAAAATTGGGAACAAATCGTCGTCCCACTGTTCCGACGATTCGAGGTTGAATTCCCTGAGATCCCGAAGGGGCTCTGGTAACGATGAGGCACCACAGTCTTGAGTCCATAGTGCATATTCGGCAGCTGGATCGTGTTCATTCAGAAGCTTTTGAAATGCGAGTCTCAACTGCGCCTCATTGAGCCCAGCATAGTAATATGAAAGGCATGTGAGTAAAATGGTAATATCCGGATGCCCAAACTGGGTATTGGGAGCTGGAGTGTCCTTGGCTCGATATGGAACAGCCAGATTGGTGTGCTTCTTCGGACCTGGCAAGCGGAAGTCTAAGTCAAGGCCATAATCTACGCACCACCTTCGCTCCGTGAGAGCAAACAAGAGAATATTGGATGCGAAGAGACCACGGAGAAGGAGTAGACCACTCCAGAGATTGCTTTGTTGGGAACGTATGGCATACTCCTCGACTTCTTTTGCTTTGTCTGGCCGGACATCTTCGGAAGATATGAAACTACGGATGGCCTCTCGCTGCGTCTCACTGATGAGCTGAAAACGAAGTCCTGGGAGGCAGCCAGCCATTACGTCCCGCACGAGCAATAAGATCAATCGTCGGCCAGCATCGGAGGTTCGCAGGATGCGGAAGTGAGGAAATGATTCATGATCGTAGCCTTTGTACTCTACAGAGTATGGGAGAACCTGTGAAAGGGAATGTGCATGATGCTTCACCAGCCTTAGGATCTCCTGAATAAGGATCCATCGATTGGGATATCCTTCGATGTACTGCTGATGGCCGATAGTGTAAATCAATTGACGCCGGACATGAAGAATTTCGTCACTTTCATCGAGAATATCTCGGGCACGAGAATGGAGCCATTTCTGAAGCTCTAGAAATTCAAATTCCTTGCCCTGAGACACATCGCTCATGCCTTGCTCCGCGGTCGAACGCTCCAGTGGCCCAGGAATACTTCTCAGTACTTGAGTCAGATAACTTTCTTTCATCTGAGATATACCGTCAGCTGGCTTAGATACAGTCAGTAACATTGCTCACATGGGGTGATAAGACCGCCACATCAAACTTCTGAACCAACTTCTGAAACCATGACGACGGCTGAGCTGTGAGGTTACGTCCCGACAGCTGACTCTCTACACTCGTCAATTTGAGCGATAAGACATCCTCTGGTTGAACAAGCAGGATTCCGTGCTCTTCCATGCATAGTGACATTTCTTGAAATGGCGTTTTCTTTGGAAGCTGGACCGAATATTGGAAGCGAGAAAAAAAATGTTGGTATGTCAGCCTGTTGGCGAGCCCGCCAAGACGGTCAACTAAAATATGGAGCATCTGGACCATCAATGGCTTTGGGACAATAACGCGCACAAGTTGGTGGCCATCTGCAAGAGTTGCAGCCACGATGGGGATGATCACGGATGATTTCCCTTCACCCATGTTGACCTGCATGATAATGCTCTCTCCTGATCGTGGGGATATCATCTCCATTGCAATATTGACTTGAGCACGACGAATGAGAAAATCTCCTTGCAACTTACATGGTGTTGAGCAGACATATAACATACTTGTGAAAAGGAAGCGTACCTGGATTAATAACCAATCAGGACGTTCTTCAGCATTCCATCCATCACATCCCTCGTTTTCCAGCTCCTTGGAGAATTCTTCTTCGAGACCTTCAGAGGCATAGCAAAGGAGTCTTCGAGTACGCTGAAATTCCAATAGGAGCAAAGCATACGATACCAAGCACTTTTTCCAGTCCTCTGAGAGTTGGATGGATGAGGTAGATGCAATGCATCGCAATAGAGTATCTGTCGTGATCTGTGGCCATCGTCCACTGCGAGCGAGAGCCTCTTCCAGTGGGTTGGCTGTTGAACGCAAAGTCTTCTTAAGAATGACAAGAGCATCAGAGCACTTGTCTCTGCATCGCACAAAGTGCTCCTGTAGTTGGTCAGTATGAAATCCCATCTGTCTGCAAGCAATATGATGTCCTCGACGAACGTGCCCAACACTAGCATGAAGGTCGGTGATATATTGCTCTTGAAAAGGGGAGTCGCCCATCCGGAGAGAGGACAAAAGTTGATCAAATTCATGGGAATTGGTGGGCGAGTCAAATCGGCCACAATCAGATTGGTATGGCAATTTACTAGTCAAGTGTGGTAGACTTGGTGCATGGTGCCTTGAGAATAACTGATCTAGTGTAACAGCCCACAAAGTTGGAGACTTGGAATTATGTTGTGCAGATGCAGGAAGAACAAAGGATGACTTTGACTTCTGGTGATAACTAGAGGAGAGTTTTTGGACACTGGTGCTTTGTGATGTTGGATTTCTGTGGGAATGTTTCCAAAGCATGTATTGTAGATATGAAATGTAGGGAAAGAGTCGTGGGGGTCTTTGAAGGACATGGGTAAGATTTTCCTTGAGTTTGAGGTTATGGTAACAGCTTGAGAAGAGTGCTTGGAGAGCATCAGTGAAACTTGCAATATTCACAATATGAGGGTTCAAGGAAAAAATTGGAACAGTGTCAGAAGGCCAAGCCTTGAGCAAGCATTCTATAACTTCATCAAAGTCTTGGAATGGGGCATCATTGTTCCAATTTTCATATGAGTCATCATCATATGGTTGATCTACTGAGGCAAAATGGTGATGTAGTACATCTTCAGTGATAGAATATCCATCCAAGAGTCTGTGTGTTGAGGAGAGATTCATTGAAGAGTGCTGTTGCCCCTGTGCAAATGCTAGAAACATTGAGAGAAAGGCAGTCTCTGGATGTGATGAGCAATATGCAAAGGTAGGAAGTATAAACAGCAGCTGTTGGATGGCACCACTCTGTGGTTGGAGGATTCCAGAATTGTGGACCTTGTCTAACAATGCCCGTGGGATTTCAGGGTTCCATAGGGTATTATTATAAGGTGATGGTGGATGATTGGTATCTTGACCCATGACTGTGCCCCACATTTGTGCCCAATTTGATATGATGTTGTTTGTATTGGACATATTGTCCAGCCAATAGCAGTTTACCATGTGTGTTGCAATAGTAAACACTGTATCTTCAAGCTCTAGGCCAGGAAGTGAGGCCACATCCATATCTTCCTGGGATGTGATGGTATCACTTGGTGGAAATAGGTATCTAGCTCTTCCTGCATCACGCATCCATCTACTTGAAAACCCCCTTAGATTTCTAAAGGATTGAGATTCTGACTTATGGAGAAGTTGGAACCTCTTAGAGTGAGGAATTATAACCTGAGGACACCATAGTGAGATACTGGAGAGAATTCCTATTAATTTTGATGATAGAACCATATAGCACATGAGTGATTGAGATCCAGCTGATTGTAGGATGGATGATGCTTCTTGAATGCCTGTTCTGCTTGTTAGTGGATCAGGTTGCCAGTTGATGCTTGTCTTTGCATGCAGATAAGCTAAAAAGTATTTGCTCTCTAGGCTAGTAGAATTTCCTACCAAGCAGCCCAAAGCAGTATCCACTTTGTAGGCATGGTAGGAGACTGGGTATGAATTGATGAATCCAAGTTCCTTCCATCCAGGAATGGATCCAGTTTTGAAAGGATCATTTGGGACAAGAACATATCTTGGGAAAGATCCTTCAGCCTTTGCATGCAAAACCAGCTTGTTCTCCAACCCAAACAATGTCCCAATGGATTGGTTTTTGTCATAAATCATACCCTTGAAGTCATTTGACTCAAGATTGCCATTGATATTGACAAAGAAAGACAAGCCATGTCTGGGCAAAGTGACTGTTAACTGAGGCAATGGCAAGGAGTTATCAGTGAGTGTGGTGACAACAAAATTATCAGGAGAATCTAGGCCCTTTAAGAGGGTAGAAACCATGGTCCAGGTCTGACTGTGCATGTACACAAGAGATTCATGATCTTTACACACTTTATACTTTTTATAATTGCCCAGAATCCTCCAATTCTCAGGGGACTGCTCCCAAATATTTTGAAGAGGGCAGATTTCAACAACAGATGTGGAGAGGTTCAACCAATGAACATGATCCTCAATAAGGACTGTTGGAAGGGTGCCAATGAATTTTTCTGGAGGAACAAGCTCCAAGACATCATGCATGTCCTTGTGTTGAGCCTTAATCCTTAGATCATCACCCTGAAGTGAAAAGTGTACCTATTTTTATTCAAGTTTGAATGGTAATTTAGGTATTTGTGTTACTTACAAAGTGGTCAGAGATCATGACCAAAGTCATGTAATCCATTCCAAAAAGATCAGATGGAATGACAAGGAGAGCTTGCTGCAAAAACTCAGTCAATACATTTTGTTTTCCCAATTGGTATGTACTTACACCTTTAAAAACTTTCTTGTATAATTGGTGCTCAAGAATCTCATGTGGCAATCTTCCCAATGGTTGACCATCAACTAGCAGTGACCCATTCAACAAATTAATATGCACAGTTTGTGAGTGCTTGTGAGCTGTGGCAGCAGTTTGTGATACTAGCCAGTGAGAATGTGGGTCTTGCTCTGACTTCCACTTTTGTGGAGCTGGTCGGTACCCAGGCCAAATGTCACCCATAGCAAGATCAACCCCCCTGTCAGATATATCAGCCTGGATGACTCCTTTCAGAGCCACCTCAATGGCAACAGAGAGCCGACAGTCTTGTTGATGAAGTAGTCCTGAATAATCATGAATGCTAGAAAAAATGAAATGACCTGGGGAACAGTTGGGTTGGGAGCATTTTTCAAGACATGGAACTTGGCTGGTTGCATGGATAAAGAAAGCACAAGATAGCAAGGCATGCACGTCCACCGCAGAATGGAAGACCCTGCGGAATGAGCAGGGACCGACATCGAATGTGCTTCGACATATAGCAGCCATGCTGTACAGACGTCGGTGTCGCTCCCCATTTGTGGGTGCCTGCATCAGATCATACGCGAGTTCCTGTACCCATCCAAATATCTTCCTGCGCAGGTCCTGGAGAAGCTGAAGAACGCGATTTGAAATGCGTTCACAGGGGCTTGATGCAAGAACTCGGGTAAGCAGCAATGAAATAGTGTGCATTGCTACTCCATCCAGCGAGGCAGTACTAATATCCAAGAACAGGTCTTCAAGCTCGTCAAGCAGCGTATTGCAGAAAGTCACATCTTCAAGGTCTTGGTGCCACGTCCATTGCCCCGTGTTCATATTGAGTGAACCAACTTGGGAGGTCGCTTGAGCAAGCAGGAAATGAACTCGATGCGAGCTGAATTTAATCGCTCTTCCTCGCAACTCTCGCAAAATATTGACCCATTGAAGTGAGCCTCCACTCCGTATGTGCCCGAAGGACACAAACCCGTCAAGGGGAAAATCTGGGGGGCAGTAAGTCTGGGCAGATAAGACGCCATTAGATGTGTGAAGCGTATCCCTGACGTATCTAGGAATGCCTTTGTCTCCAAGGCCCCGCTCCTCAGCCAAGCATAAGTCGTCTCTGCCAGCGGAGGACTGAAGCAGGTTGCAATACGTAGAATGTTGTGATCCTGATCCACCTCTGATTCTGAACCATATTGCAAATTCGCTACGAAGAGGAACCCGCTTGAAAATATAACGCAACGGGCCGTCCGGCAGAACATAGCAAAACTCAAATAGATTGTATGAGGCATGCTCCCCGTTTGCATGGCCAGCAAAGCGGCCTCGCAATTGATGGTCATCAGAAAGCAATGCAAGCGCCTCCATAGGTTCGGACGTTTCCATTCTAAATGGTTTTGTCCTGGCTTTATCGAAACGATATATGAGGTGAGCGACAGCAGTCCGCCAGATGCGAAAAGGTATCGGGCAGCGTAATTCGAATGCAATAACTTTGAGTAGCACTGGAAGGCGGGATGTATTGTTGCGCAAGGTAAGCGCCAACCTTCTAGCTTCTGCCTCGGGAAGTTCACCGCCTTCTGCGGTCCTCCAGATTCTTACATCTTCGATATGGATCTTGAGATCTTGCAGATCAAGGGAACTGTCATAATAACGGACGGGAAAGCACCGTTCAGTGAATTCGGGCGAAAGCACCAAATATTCTGGGCGCGCCTGAGAGTGGCGGGTAGAGAGATATCGATATACACGGGAGAGGCGATGGAGGTTTGTCGTATCGCGAAGAAGCAACGACTCGAGCAACGAAATCGGGATTTCCGGAGAGTACTCGGCAAGCATCGGAATCTCCTCAACAGCTAGCTTGTCGAGTGCAACCCACAACTCCATGGTTGTCAATATCATGATGGAACAATACTCCGGATTGTCCGTGTAAGAGATCAATGCACTCGACAAATATATGTTCATCAGCGTCCCAAGTTGTATGCAAGCCTCCTCCACGTTCGTGACCTGAGCAACCCATTGATCAATCTCCCGTTCGACTGATTGCTCCACATCATAGAGGGTTATGTAGGGGCCTGTGCTATACGCCTTATCAAAAAAGGAGGTATCGGAAGACAGGAAATCTCGAAGAGTGCCTCGAAGATAGTCTCCGTGTCGGAATGGGGTGACAGTAGGGCCGTGGCTAGAATTTTCAAGAGTATCGCGAATGAAGCAATCAAGATTCGGAAATAAGAGCTGAGTATCTGCAGCGAGATCGAGCTCCGAAGGGTTCCAGTGTGGTGATGGTGACTTGGGAGCTTGTAACTCCATCCCTCTAGCATCAAGGGTATCTTGAACAAGAGTACATGTGTCTAGCGCGACGTCGGATAGCCAGTTAGGTGTAGATGATCCAAGTTTGCTCAAGCGTTGAAGGATCTTGGCCGACATCAAATGGAGCAGATCACTGGAAACGCCGGCGGCGTGCGCATCTCTGGTGAGGTTGGAGATGAAAAATAACACGAATTCCTTGTAGAAGGCCCGTCCAGAAGAGGAGGGATCGAGGGATGTCTGGATTGAGACCCTGATCAATAGCCAAAGTGCTGAGCGGCGCCAGCTGTCCGATGGCCTCTCCGACATGCGGACTTCATCACGGACATGTTTTGAGACGCGAGGCACTTCAACGACGTGGCCAACGCCTCGTAATATTCCGGTGAGCAATGCAGTAATGTATTCTGGATGGCCAGCGGGAACGTTCGGGTGTTCTGAATCGATCTTGCTCGGCAGGGAAAGGAAGTTGGCAAGCTCGACTTGGAAATGAATGTCCTCAAACACTGGGTTGGGTATCTCAATGGCCAGTCCAGGGTATGAGTATACGAGCCTCCCTCCTGTCATATGCACAGCATTGTCGCTGGCAGATACCTCGAATGGCTCATAAACCGTATAGTTCTCCAGTTTCCTGAGTATAACTGCGGCGCGTTGAGGTCGAACGAGGAACGCGAGAATGTCTATGGATGCTCAGAAGGGCTTTTGAAAAAATCTGAGTAGCATACCTCCCGATCGCATGCTGCCTAGCTGGGATACGACATTGTCTTTGTCTATGTGCCCCAACTGTATGGAAGCTTGTAGATTGACCAGCATTTTCATGATAGCAATCCATTGTGGTTTCAAAGAGCCGTCCACGAAGGCGGTATAAGCATGGGCGGCTGCACAGACCGCACGAGCTAGCGCGAAATCGTTCTCGGGGGTATAATCGGTGGCTTTAGGAAGCTCCACGGGAAAAAAGACATGGGTAATAAGATAATCCAATGCAGGGTCGTCTGCATTGCAGAGTGGAACACGATTCATCTGACAATTGAGTGAAATTGAGAGTTCGAGGGTTGGGAAAGTGGTAGGGTACAAAGGCGCCGTTTCAACTCAGACGAACAGCATATGGCACAGGATGATCACCCAGCCATATCTAACTATTTGCTTGAGCGTACGCTGACCATCATACTTAGTCAAGTGGCATTTGCCAACCTCACCTGAATATCTGCAAAGAAGAACTGCTAGTGCGTACCGTACCGTGAAGTTCTGCAAGCTTTGCCGGAGTCTGATCAAGTAGCTTGAGGATACAGTAATATCAAGGCCTGACAATTCTTCACCTGTACGTCGCTGGGTTTGGTCTCTTCCAGAGATGCGCCCATCACGCCCACCTTTGTCTCGGCATCACGCGATCTTTGGTGTCCAACTTGTCGCGATCCTCCTTCTCCGATGTCTCCACTTCATTCATGATCCCGGACCTCGGCCTCTGTTGTAACCTTTCATCCAAACGTTCGTCAACGGGCAACACTCGTGTCGATGCGGTCCTGGCCTTGGAGCTGACGCTTTTCTTTGTGGACGCCCACCTCCTCGCGGCGCTCTTGCGCACTACCCTTGTTCCCCTCTACCTCTCAGTCGCCCTCCGGCACTTTCCTATGGCACCCGGTGGCGTGCTCGATGGTAGCATAGGGAATAGAGAGGGCGACAAATGCGTTAGTCCATATTGTCTTTCTTGCGTTTCGTGTGGTAATATCAAGGCATCAGAGTTCTAGTGGCACGGATGAGGCTTGGCCCAGCGCCTCCACTGGTATCGGCTCATAAGAGAAGTGCTCCAAAGCGACCTAGGTACATGGCGCCAATGAATGTGTTTATTAAACAAAGCATGCGAACAGAAAGATAGAAGACACATGTGTTTACAAAGCCCTGATCAACAATTACATAGCGGGTTAAAAGAGCATAAAGGTGTACGTCAGAATGAAAGTGTAACCTAGAAAGTATGCATAAAGTATACGAACAGAGCTCATGAATAAGACGGAGACGTGTAAAAATGACCTATGTATGGGACAGATGTCAGCATGGAAGCTTGAAACGGCGACGCACGCTGAGTGAAATCCAAAATGGACATGAACTGATGTTGGTCAGGGTATTCATCAGGACTGGAGTCGGAATCTTCATCGACGTCGGAGCTGGGATCCGTGGGATCGAAGTTGTCCTGTACAAAAGTAAACGTGCTTTGAACGACAGGGAAGAGCTTGGACTGATAGATCTCGTTCGCCAATCCCAGGATTTGTCTGTCCCATTTGTAATAGAGGAACTGAACCTGCGCGGACGCACTGTGAAGGTAAGGCCAGCGAAACCCCGAGGGATGTTGATGCATGGAACAGACGCTCATCGAACTGAAGTGGCGGAGGATCGTCGTTTTCAACGTCTGTAAGACAAAGGCACCAAGATATTCGCAGTAAGGACCCCGTCCTAGCGCAGGGTCGGAGGTCTCTAGGAAAACGTTAACGGCGAACTTACCGGCGACAATATGCTGGGGTTGATACGCTGCATCGCCCTTGAGGCATATGTCTGTCTCAACCATACAAGAGAGATCCTGAGGTCTAAAATCGAGGTCAACACCGCGCTGGCAAACAATAGACCAAATGGTGTCTGCGGACAACATAACACAAGCACTACCGTCGAGACGCCGCCTCAAAGAGGGAAGACCGATGAGATCGCGCAAACGAACGATGAGGACAGGAATTGGGCTGGGATATACCAAAGACCACTCTGTGCAGAGCGACTCTTGAACGGCCTCGATGACGCTAATCGGATACCTGTATGGAAGGGAGATCTCATACTCGGGAAGCGGAGGTGGAGACCCCTTGGCATAGAATTTGATCGTCTGTTGGTCGTGGTCATCAAAACCGGTTTTGGGAGTGTGTCCAGCGGTGAGGGAAAACATCTTGAAGGGTTCGGTGCAGGCCGACTTATCAACGCGCCATTCTCGCTGTCCATACTGGTCGAATATAGCACGTTGAATGATCATCAATATCGGGCATGGACGCGCGTACACCCTAAAGTCGTGGATGAGATCGTCCGACACGTGCGATGGATGGTTATGACGGGCTTTATTAGTTTCGTGCCTCGCGCAATTCATCAGAAAGTCCATCAAGTTGGTGGAATGGCCAGGTCCAGAGACAAGCCGCGGACCGGAAAGCGAAGTCGGTCCAAACGTCCCAGTCCAAGCGTTTGTCGCATCGGATTTCAGAATGTTCGCGAAGGTCATGGGATGCACAGGTTGCGGGATGCAGATACGCCAGTCGTTCGGTGGTCTTGCAGGCAAAATCGGGTCGGAGAGACCAGTCCGAGAGCTCCCCGTATCGGGTTCTACAGGATCGGTAAATGTCATGGAATCCACAGGCTCCGAGGGTGGTGGAGCAGGTGGCGTCGGTTCAGAAGTCTCGATCCCAAGAACTGCTTGTCCATCCTCTTCGTTGTACGGAACAAACGGCGGAGTTGGGGGACATGGCGTACAATCATCAACGGGAGCGACACGGGGCCGAAAGGGACTGGCAGGGGGAGTCGGCCTCCCTCCAATGTAGTAATCCGGTATGGTGGCCACGACATAGGGCGTCGGTGGCACCCAGTTGGGAGGAATATCACCAAAGTAGTTAGCAGAGGACATGAGAGAGAGGAAAGATGAGATGCCACCATACCCAACAGTACAAGCTCTTTTATAATGGTTGTGGTCCTTTGTGGTCATTGTTTCGTATGTCAAAGCGATCAAAGCGTACCAACGGACCGGTGGAGTAGTGGCTGTAATGGCCCTAAGCCGGGGATGCGAGATGGTTGATCACAGCGAATTTACTCACGAGTGCGCTGGTTCAAGACTGTCCCCTCCAGAAAATTTGGTGTCCACAGTTTCTCGTGTCGTAAGACATGACCAAACTTGGAATAATTGATCCTTGATTGGCCAGGGAAGCAATTCCGCAACCTTCTGGATCTGCCGAATTAGTCACAGGAGATCAGGTCATGTCGTCAGTCGCGCTGTGGGTCGCGCCGCTCGCAAACCTTTTTCCCTTGAAGTAGAGATTATCAAGGTAAAGCCTACATTGCAAACAGGCTTTGAATCGCGCGCAATCATTTCCAAGAGGTCTACTATTAGCACGGGACAACAGTACTTATACACGGATGGAACAACAACACCAAAAGTACAAGCTTAGCAACAGGATCCAGCCTTGGGAGGCGCAGACGAATCAATGGCAACGGGGATCGTATCACTAGTCGGGGCCTTGATAGGGTCGGCCGACTGCTCGAGCGACTTGCTGTACGTGACCCGGTAGATATCTAGCCACCACGTCAGCATCCCAGAAAGCACATCGTTCACACGACTGACCAGTGAGGGTAGTTTGGAACGCCGACTCCACGTTGGAGGCGTCCAGCGCCGAGGTCTCGATGAACGACAGCTCGTTCTCACCTGCAAAAGAGTGGGTCAAACCGCCGACGGCGTGGTGCAAGATCCGACCGACTTGCAAAACTCATGGCCTCTTCGGTAGGGACAGCCCTGAGGTGCTTGAGGTCGCTCTTGTTGCCGACGAGCATGATCACGATGCTCGAGTCGGCGTGGTCCCGAAGTTCCTTTAGCCAGCGCGTCACGTTGACGTACGTGGCATGCTTTGAGATGTCGTACACCAACAACGCGCCGACTGCGCCGCGATAGTATCTGAGGCGGGTGATGAGCGGGCGCTACAAGGGCATGGCGTAGTAGGCACTGACGCAGAGGTGATAGCACGGTATCGTTCCTGACCTGCCGTATCCCAAATTTGAGCCTTGATGGTCTTGCCGTCGACGGTGATGGTTCTCGTCGCAAATTCGACGCCGATTGTGGATTTCGAATCCAAGTTGAATTCGTTCCGGGTGAACCGCGAAAGTACTGCGGAGCTCGTCAGCAACCAACGGTACGGTCGGCGGCCTACATACGATTACTGTCAACACGAACATTGGTCAGAGGTCGGACGACAGAAACGAAACGACGTACGATTTGCCTACTCCAGAGTCACCGATGAGGACGACCTGGCGTTGGCGGTTGCCATGTGAGGGCGAGCCAGGCGGGCAAAGATGTGAGCAAACCTTGAAAAGATAGTCGTAGTTGCTTCCTTCAGTCATGGTGGGCGATTGATGACGGTCTGGGGCAGAAGTGAGGAGAGTTGTGACTTGAGATGGCAACGTGCGATTGATGGATTGAGTCGTTGTCGCTGCGCTACCATGTCACAGCCGAAACGCGTCTGTCAGATCATCAAGGTATCATTCATCCATCTATCCATCTATCTCGTGGTGATCATCAGCTACCAGCTCAAACCCGAGTACGTAGAAGAGTACAAGGCCATCCATGCAGCCGTCTGGCCCTCCATCCTCGCTACCCTCGCTCGGCACCACATCACCGATTATTCCATCCACCACTACCCCCCTCTCCAGCTCCTCATCGGTTCGTTTAAATATACTGGTGAAGACTTCGGCAAGGATATGGCGGCCATCGCTGCAGACAAGAAAATAAAGTGTTGGTGGAAACTGAATGACGAGATGCAGGAAAGCTATAATGAGGGTGCCACAGGAAGTGAGGGGAAGGTGCCATGGTGGACAGTAAGTATGCGATAGCTTAGCTAGTCGAGTACTACTGAACAACATTGGTTGTTAGGATCTCGAGGAAGTGTTCCGCTTCGAGGGCGAACCCGTTGATGACATTGTGAAGAAGTCAGAACACAGCGAGGGAAAACGGGGCAGGCGGTACCTGGAACTTTAATGGTAGTTGGAAGTGAGTAATCCCAGATTCCGTCCAGCGAAAGATATCGCCACCTTGCACCGTCCGCAATACACGTTGCATTAACTCTCCCGAACGGCTGAGGTGTCTCACTCACTTCCAAACAGCCTCTCACCCTCTGCATCTTCGTGCCCACATTTCACTCACCGGCTCGCTCTCGCCAACGCGTTTGTACCCATCTTCGCTGTAGGACTGGAACTGGCTTACGAGTTTATCAAGACGGGATTGCGTCAAATATACGAGGCTTGTTGCAGGCGCGGCAACGCTTCCCGTCACGCTTGGGCCCTGGATGATGGCATCGTCTATGGTTGAACGCAGGCAGAAGATGTGACTGAGTATGGCACATGTGGGTCGTAGAGCTCGTCCGGGTTGACCTGACTCTACTTTGAACATTCGAGCACATCGCTAGCCCAAAATACAATCATTCAAAAAATGGACATACATGTCATTTTTTCTAGGGAATGGCAACGTCCGTGACCGGAAGGTATCCTAGCGGCGTTGGTCTCAAATCCTCTAGCCAGCTTCGAACAATCGACTGTCGAGCGAGCATCACTCGTTCGCCGGCTCAAGCATCGGTTCCACCTCCGGGTCACTTGCCTCCTGCTCGAAATATCAAACATGCCTGCTTCTCTCAACCTGCCTGTCCAGACGGGGTGACTTCGCACCACACATCGCATGCAGGTAAGTGGCGGTCGTTTACCAGTGTATACTCAGACGTTAGGGAATGTGTCCCCTTGGTCAAGCGACCACTGACGCTACCAGAAACAAGCCACGCTCAATGGGTGACGTATTGCTCACATCGTGCCACACGAGACTCTCCGTCAGCCGCTGCGAACTTGCGGGAAGCGAACCAGGTCGCCTAAGAAAAGGCCATGTCGGATACCAAGGCGCTTTGAGATTGCGCCTTTGGCGGGCGGCAGGGAAAGCTGTCGTTTTCTTCCAAGTTTGCGAAACTCACCTTAGCAAGTAAATCATTAGCGTCGCAAATCGACCAAACCGTCTACATGGAGTGTGACGTGACAATGTATCATGAGAATTCCCTCCTTAACGGACACAGTTTGGAAGTGACGAGCACATCCCGTTTTTAGACGGCCCAGGTAGACGGATACTCCCTTCCGACGATGCTATCCTGCGACATATGAATCAGCCAACCTCTCGCTGCTTTGGCTGGGTCGACGACTTGATACAACCTGGCGAATCTCTCGAGCAAGGGTGTCGGTGACAACGCATCCAACGGATGATTAATGAGCCACAGCCTCGCCACACTCCGTCGCCTCCAAAAGTTTGCGAGCCGCGTTTGTGAACAGTCAGAGTGCAGCCCATCTCGTGTCCTCTGCGAGAACAGACTCCTACCCAGACAATCTATATTCATTGAGCAAACGTTGTAAATCAATGGACTCTCCTGAGTCCACAATAGATCGACACTCAGCGCTCAACCTCCACCCCATCCACAGCGCGAACATAATCCGCGTCCACAATCGTATCAAATCCCGTTTCCTCGTCCACCCTCTTTGGAATGCTCTCCGGGTGGATCTCTAAGTTGAGAATCCCACGAAGGACAAGTAATGCGCCCAATTTGGAGGATACCTTGTTCTCCTCCTTGCATTTCTCACTGTAAATGCCTGTGGAAGCGTTTCAATGAACGAGTGTCATCGCGAGAAATACAAGACGTACAAGAGGCACAGCCTTCTGCACACGAACAACTCTCGATGGCATCGTGGGCTTTGCGCAGAATCTCAGAGGCTGTGGGGTTGAGGTGGGGTCATCATATGGGCGACATACTGAACCTACCATGATCAAACCCTCGTGCAGTGGAACCGCTCTTGCCCGTCGCGTCATAAAATACAAGTCTGCATCGAATACCGTCAGTCTCATCGAGCTCGATCCTGCATACAGTCCCTACCTCGCCGGTCGCTTTCGCGCCGACTGAGTGACCTTGTATTCCTTCTCAGCGGCCTTGCACTCCGTCCGCAACTCCGCCGACAACGCAAACTGGTTCATCCACGCATGGCATGCGGAGTGGATTGCCCCGGCCGGTCGCAGACCCTTGGAGCGTATGAGCTCTAGGATCGGTTTTGGGATGTCGAACCAAAATCCTGTGCCTTGCCGCTCCCAAGCGGGGGTATCGACGTCGACGACATCCAAGATACACTGATTTCTGAGTGGGTGTGGGTCGAGCCCCTGCCAAGCTGTCCACAATGCCTACCTGACTTTGTAAAAACCTAGATGAATCATGTCGAGCGAGAAATTGATCGGTAGTGTCCATCGACTTACCATACACGACTGTGACAGCGTCCACACCTGTAAGTAAGCTCAGTTGTAGGAATGTGTTCGCCTTCCAGAGACCCAACTTACGTCCGAAATATGCAAAATTTGGCGAGTCCGGGATCGCCCTGATACGCCATGCTTGTTTTGCGTCTACGTCACTAATGCACCATCATCAATAGTGTGCTGGTAGGAATGAATGACATACGTAAAATCCCTAGAGGACGTATCGAGTTTCAGGAACAGTCCAACAAGAACAAACCAACAAACCTCGGAGATGTGATCCAGTTGACGTCTGCTCTCAAAAGCTTTGCCATCTTCGTGTCGTGGCTTACTTCTTCCACCTAATTATGCCTGATCAGCCGCACACATTGTGAATCTGACAGACACACAATGAACGTCAGTCCCTGGTGCATAAACTATGCATATACATCATTAGTACCGATCGTAACAGGGTGAAACGGCCATACCACACCACCCTCGTACACCTCGAACAATGCCCGCGAGAACTCGATCTCTTCTAGTATCTTGGGTTCTCGCTTCGTGATATCCACCAGCGTGTATTTCTCGTCTTCGGCACCCCGAATAGAGACGTGCTTGGCTGGATATGGCAGATACTTGGGGTGCGGATGGTACCTAGCCACACCACATGTAGCAACTCACGTCTGGCACGCTGCGCGTTCACTCACCAACCGTCTTTATCCCTGCTCAGCTTCGTATCACACACCTCGCCAAACCACGGACCAAAGTACACAGCGTCGGCCTTGCACAACGGCATCTCGTGTGCTGCACATTGTAAATGTGCTTCAAGGATCACCTTGCTGTCAAGGTCAACCGTGAGATCGCTCATCGGCTTGTCAAACAAGTCGTCAGGATGCTGCACATAGTGCTGGTCGATGGGGAGGTTGTCCGCAACAAGGACTGCAAGCGAATCGCGCGTCCTCCGACCCGCTCTTCCGGCCTGTTGGCGCTATTCAATGGGTGATGAGATAGTTTTTTCCCCCTAAAGTCATAAACATACGAAATTCGCTATGCCATATGGAAACCCAAGCATGATGACCGCGTCTAGAACACCAATGTCAACTCCGAGTTCAAGCGCATTAGTCGCGACGATCCCGAGTAGATTCCCAGAAAAGGCTTCCTTCTCGATGCGTCGTCGATCCTAAAAAAAGGCCGTGAGCTCATACGGGCAGAGGAAAGGAAATATGGCCACCTCTTGAGAATAACCTGAGAGGTGGAGTGATGTCATGTGACGAGACAAGGAAAGAGCTCTACTGCGTACCTCCACGATATGGCATGACCTTGGCTAGAATATCTAGTCGACCCTCCGCCCCGAGATCTGCACGAAGCGTTTTCATTGCCTACTCAGCAGCGTCAGAGTTACCTGCAGGAGGGGTAAAACCCACCACTCACTAACTCGCATGCTTTACGAATCTAGAGTGCACGTTCAAACATAAGCGCTTGTCATGGTAGACAGCCCCAGCACACATACCTTGCAAAAGAGAATGACTCGGATACCTCGCTTCATCAAAAACCGCATCAGTCCCGTCGCCTCGGATATCGAGCTGCTCTGTCCCAACTTCGGTGCTTGTTTGTCCACATATGGGGGATCCCAGACGATGAAATCCTTGATGCCAGACGGCGCACCGTCTTCCGTGATCTCTTCCACGTCCTAGGAGCTTGAACTCAGCTTGAACTAGGGTCGTGAGGCAGGCACGCACTTCGATGCCAAAAAGGCGTTTCATGTGTTGCGCCGGTTTGGCGATAGTTGCACTGCAGGATACGAATACAACATCCGGATCTTGTTTGGACGC
This sequence comes from Tubosaeta aff. alveolata, assembly GCA_038094535.1. NCBI lineage: Eukaryota > Fungi > Basidiomycota > Agaricomycetes > Boletales > Boletaceae > Tubosaeta > Tubosaeta aff. alveolata. Next base: position 22,991 of record JBBPUG010000207.1, read on the forward strand.
GTCCCCTCAGGCACCCCGCGCTCGAGTGAGAAGCACTTACTGCCAATCGCAGCACACACCCTCCTGAATCGCCGAATAACTTGTGAAACATGGCTGTGGAGTATCAGCGTCTGGCGTTTAAGTGTGGTCAGGTTTGGCGTACCTCCCGAACAGGTTGGCGTAGTAGTGGAGCTCGTCAACGGCCATGAGTTTGAGGTGCCCCAGAAACCTGCAAGTTTACGAGTCAAAGGAAGACCGCAGACGCTCGATGAGACTACAAACGCTCTCCAGAGTTCCTCATGCGGCAATATCGACGCATGTATCATGTCCTAGAAACAAATCAGTTTGAGTTCGTCCCAGTCATAATACGGCATACAAAGTTAGTAAATATAACAGACGCGCTTCCCCGAATCTCTGTCAATTGCCATTGTCTCCTGGTTTAAAAACATAAAATACGAACGAACCGGCTCTACGTTCCTGGGGAGTGTCACCATCATAGGTAGCAACTTCGATGTGTTGGAGTCCTGGACATGACCATAGCAATTGCTCCACTGCTGTCCTTTGGTCCTGTGCCAAAGCCTGGAGCACGAAAGCTTGATCGAGATAACCCACTTCCTTTACAAGCTTACCTTGGTTGGGTACACAAAGATGGCGGTTGCAGCTGGATCCTCTTCCAGCAGCCTCAACAGTGGAACCTATCACTGTATGAATATTTGGAGCGCCTCAACTACGCGGAACCCAAATACCTGGTATATAACGCTCTTTCCAGAGGCTGTGCTCGTCGACACAATGACGTGCCGCTTTTTCGCAATCGCATTGATGGCCGCTGCTTGATGCGAATACAACGAGGAGATTTTCCTCGCGTCACGCAGCGCTTCTTGGATTGTCTCGGACAACGGTTCTTCAAGGTCCCCTAAGTGTTTGCCGTTTGAGGATGCGATATCTTCAAATCACGCGAAACCTGCCTTGTCTAGCTTCTCTCGCGCCAAACGTACGACGGTCCGCAATCTGCTTCTTGTACCATTCTTGATCCCGGATTTCTTGGATAACTTCGTCAATGGACGGTCGCTCCTCCGGACGCGGGATCGCCAGCTTGCCCTCAGACGGCGTGACTTTCACAAGCCTAGATTTGGGGTCGACAGGAATGTGGTCCCTGGCAGCGGCTTGCAAAAGGGCGACAGGATCTTCGTCTGCAGGCGTCGCGGCAACGAGTCTACAACAAGATTCTCAAGAACGCGCGTACGATGCGGCAATAGACCTACTCATCGACGGCGCGCGTGAATCGCTCGTCGCGGCGTTCGATCAGCTTCTTCGTCTGCGCAGGTGTCATCGCAGGCGGCAGCGAAAAACCGGTACTAAAAACGACATCATCCAGAAAGAGCACGCGCGCCGACGTCAAACCCACCCAGACGGCTCCTTCTTCCCTTTTGAATTCTGTGCAAACTCGAGCACAAGCACGTGCTCCTCTTCTTCTACCCTAGGCAGCTGGGACGAAGAAGGGATCGCAAAATTGGGGCTACGACGTCCTTTGCGCTGTTGCTGAGAGAGCGTATCTGCATGTATGCGCAGCTCGTTGCGGGGAATGTAGGCAAACTTGATGAGATCTGGAAGGAGCGCTCTGGTTGCGAATCGGTAAGCATGCACACGAGCATCGGCAGCACGCACTTGAGCTCGGCGACCTTGGCGAGGTCAAGTGGTCTGTTAACAAGTCAGCGAAACGTCATTGGAGGGCGACGAATACTCACCTTTTTAGCAGGCCTTCGACGGAAGAACGTATGACTGGAAATGTAGTTGCCAAGTGTTTCCGCGTAGACACGAATGCAAGGACCGTATTAAGAGCCTGAGCGGTGAGACACAAATAAGCGAACGCGATGCCAGTCATGCTTCTCACCTTGAAAACCTACACATGAGCATCCCATGAGCGCTGCACACATGCCAGGTGTCCTGCGTACCTTTGCAAGCTGTGCACACAAGATATTAAATGGTCAGCAGAACGATGCATCAGGTTCACGCACATCCTGGAAATACTCAGGCCAAGCGACTGGCTGGAGTGTCTTTGCCTTGGTGTCTGTCCTTGGCTTCTTATGTTTTGTGTGATCACCAGACGGCTCCTTGCGCTTCATGCTTGAAGAGGAGACAGCCGTGACGTAGATGAGCGTGACGCGACGCGATACGTGACGTGACATTTGTGACACCACTTCCATCATGCCGTCGCTCTTCGCCCGGGTCGTTCCCAAGTCGTCTCTGAACCCCGCCCGGGTTCGCCCACCGCCGCTCACTAAAAAGCAGGAAAAGGCGCTGAAAGAGCCGCTCATCAAGCTCATGCAGAAGCGGCAAGAGGAGGCAGGCGCATCTTGGCCACCAAATCTGCGCATTGAGCCGGTCATCTCGAAGAGAAAGATTGGGCACGCGCCAAGGTCGCTAAGGTCGACGCTGAAAAACATGTTGACGGAGCGATAGGGGGGTTGGCTGCTTTGGTTCGTACTTGGAGTCGTTCATTCGCTCAAAGATTACACAACTTGTACCTGCAGACTTGCTCGTGACGATTATATGCTCCGGTTCTATAATCTACCTCAGGATGCTTCCTTTCCTTGCTCGAATACTTTTTCCAACAATTGGTTGAACCGACCCTTGTACTGGCCACATACACCATGCCCCGTCTTCTCCCAGCACTGGTACTCGGCTTCCGGCATGTGACGCTTCAACTTCTCGCCCTCCGTGAAAGGAACGACGACATCGTCGGCACCACTGAGAATCAGCACTTTGGGCACGGACGCAGAGACTTTGGCAAGGCGTTTGGGCGCCATGTTATGCGTCAGACCCGCTGCCATCTGCCCGAGGGCGCCCATGAGTGTCTGTGGTTTGGTCAGGTTCATTCTACGTGAGAGCACCTGTCACTGGGTGAGCAAGTGACCTCTTCGAGTCCCAACACCTACCTCCCGTTGCACCTCTCTGTTGGTCCGGCCGTCTGGATCATTCTCTGCCAGAGAGTCCAACCAGTCGTTTGGGAACAACATGCCCTCGGCGAGCACCAGCTTTGCTTTGGGGTCCATCGTATTTGTGACGAGCATTCTATGCTCAAGCATCAGACGCGGAAGTCAGGACAGATGGTAGTATGACCTCGCAAAACGCAGACAGCCGCTGAGCTGGAACGCGTCGGTCATGAGTCTACTCCAAGACATCGTACGCGCACATACCGAGGGCGTATTGGCCCAGAGGCTTCCACCAGCGCGCGTCACAACGAGGCTGAGGGACAGGATGCGATCCGGGATGCGGTAGGCGAGTTCTAAGTAGATGTCAAACGCTGTCAGGCAGAGAGAGGTGTGTGTGCACACCTTGAGCAATCATTCCGCCCAAAGATGCGCCCACCACGTGCAAACTACGGGGTTCGGTCCACTCGAGGTAATCGAGCAGGCAGAGGATGTCTTCCGCCATTCCGCTAGTCCTATTTCCGAGTCAACATCCCGCCCATGCAGGAAACGATGGACGAACGAATAAGGGCCACGAGGAGCCCCGCTCATACCTGCGCCGCGATTGTCAAAGACGAGGCTGGAATACTTGTCTAGCTTGCCAAAGTGGTCCACCTGGGGGAGCCAAGCAAAGGCAGAGACGCCGAGTCTGCGCATGGGTAGGAGTGAGTTGGAGACGCGCGTTATCGACCAGCATACCCCATAATGAACACAATCTTTTGTGGACCACTGCCATGTACCTCAAAGTAAAGGGAATGACTTTCGAGCGGCTCGCTCTGGTGACGAATCTGAGTGACTGGACACATGCCACGGCGGGTGCATGTGTGTGGGTCAAAGATGGACTGGTACTCTGGCGTTGCCTCCTGGTGGCCGAGGCTGGCCATCGTCATGGTTAGTTTAAAGTGAGGTGAAGGCTATCCAACACCAAACAACGGAGAGGTATATTAAAATTTGTAGAATCATACAAGAGATCAACACTTTAGATGAAAAAGTAACTGAACCCAATACACCAGTCAGCAGCGCCAGGCAACGTCAGTCAGTAAACAAAAAAAAAAAGAGGTTACACGAGATTCAAGACAACCGTTGCTCTCAAGCTCAGCTCCTTTGGCGCAGGCACAGGTGACTTGATAGGCTGTCCATCCGCGCCCACCTCACCCATCTCCTCCGACCGCAGCGAACTTGATTTCCATCCCCAACTTTGGCTGATGGAGAACACGTCCGGAACGCTCGTGAACCGTGTGATCGACGACCCAGTTGTACTCGTGCACGAGATGGAAAAGTAGGCAGAGACAGACGGGCGGGGGTCTCTGTAGGGCTGGACAGGGGCGATTGGGGGAGCTGTCGCTGGAACAGCGTTCCCGGTCGATTGGTAAGTCGTAGTAAAATTCGATGGGGTCGGCGGAGGTGAGTTGGGAGTTCCGCTTCGAACGGGCTGAATGGACGGGGAGTGGCGGATGGTGGGGGATGAGACAGAAGCAAGGATTTGCTGCGGAAGGGAGGGTACCCTGTTGTGATTGCGCTCGCCTCGTGGGCTTGTTTGGACTGGCGCGGAAGGCGCAGGGACCGGGTCAACGCTCGATTGCCGATGGAGATAAATACCCAATTGGATGCCCTTCTTCCGCACGACTTGAACATACACATTGAACAGGCTCCCCGCATACCAGATGGTATGTGAATGCAGTCGAGACTTTTCCTTGAGCGAATCAATGTCCCAGAATTCGACTGCAAAGCGACACGGAGGATACGGCGACCAGCGAGCCTTGCCAGATGCATCGCTTGCGACACACTCGACTGCGGTCTTTCGTTCTGCTTTGAGACCGAAGAAGTTTGTTTCGGACGTTGCGACGCGCAAAGGTGATTTGCTATCTACCAGAGGCAATGGGTCAAATAGTTGATCCATAGAGGCACCTTCGATGCCATTGCTTTCACCAATGCGCAAAGACGAGTCCTGAGCAACTGGATAATACACTTTGTCCTTCTCGGTCACAGTGGAGTGCTGTTTGGGTGGGTCCGAAAGTCGCGAGAGGACTTCGGCAGTGGTGCTGCAGAGCCCCAACTCTTTATCCGGTGGCGATGGGCTAGATGTTGGCGAGGAGCCCCTCCCAGGCCTTGCAGTGATACGACACCGCAGTAACGATTGCGTCCAGTGAGCATCTTGCAACACGGATATGGGTACAAATGGTCGACTAGTTGTAGGAGAAATATCTTGCGAGATCGCAATGATATCATCGACAAGCTAATAAAACGCATCAACAAAGCGAGGGAACAACGCGAGGAAATCGGATACCATATTTGCGTAATAGATGCCATCGCGAAACATAATGTCCCAATCCTTCTCTTCTTCGTTATCGATTCCTTGCCTGCGTCGCAGTTCGACTACAGTACGTGCCAAGTCGTATCGTTCACGCTCCCCCTTGACGAATAGGGCATCTGAAGAAACGAGTTCTCGTATCCAGGCGGAAGCCAATCCGCCCCTAGCCCATATCAAGGGAATGCGATGAGGTGTGACTGTGGAAGGCTCGTCCGCAGATGGTCGAGATGGCAGTGTTTCCGCGCGACGTCGCGAGATTAGAGGCTGAGTGGAGACCGGGACAGGGGACAGGGGCAGGTCCCTCGCACGTGAAGCCTTTTCCTCGTGTACGAGCATGTCTGGACCCCATCTTGCAAGCCAACATGCGGCAGCCTCACCAATCTTGTCAGACACGGCACCATAGTTGAAGCAAGGGAATGGTCTGGAATTGTCCGCGGATTCTGATTCTGATTCGGAGTCGGCAGGATCCTCCTTATGTAGATCAAGGTCATGCAGTTTGTCTGCCAAGATATCGTGGGAGTCGGAGGGAGAAGGTGACGCCAAGGGCTCCAAGATTTCTGCGATATGTTCTAAACCGACAGCAGCGATGGGATCATGTTCTGAAGAAACTGGGAGAGCAGAACCCGTTGCGAATTGGAGGTAGAGGATGGCTGTGTAAGGACCGACTGTGCTGAGGATATAAGCGAGCGCTTGAGACGCGAGGGAGGGGATGGAGAGGTAGACGGATGTCGCGAGAAGAGAGAGAAGGAAGGACGGTGTGGCGGGGTGCTGTGTGCGGGGCACATCTGATGGAGGGACTGGACCAGGAAAGGATGGTGTGAGGGGATGCACAGCCGTTGGGATAAGCGTCGAAGAGACATGGAGAGGAGGACCACCGCCGTAGAGGCGTGCAATGCATATCCTAGAAAGCGTCAGTCGCAGTCAAAAAGACAAGCGGACATGCGTACTCGAATGCTAGAGTCGATGGGTGAGTGCGATGAGATGACGGGTATAGAGGACAGACGCACCTGGGCGTGTTATGTTGCGATCATCGAAGACGATGTCGACATGCTGGAGACCAGAGGAGGAGGAGGATTCGATAAATCCCGCAGTGAAGAGGGAACTGAAGAAGCCCTGCACGATGTCGGCGCGTGTGACGAGGCAGACGAGGACGAGGACGTACAGATTGGATGAGGACGATCCTGTGCAACTTGTAGCGCGCCGACCAAGTACCGGAGACGTTGAGGACGACGTCTGGCGTGCGGGCTTGGAGGAGGGAATCGTAGATGTGCTGGCGAAGGTCAGACATGCTGGGCACGTGTCCAGCTTGGACTGTGACCATCATGACCTCCCGTTTCTCAGTCCTCTCCGCGTCCTCTGAGCATCTCTCCCCAACCTCCACCCCGTCGCCCAGATTTTCGCTCTCGACGCCATCGGCAGCCCACAAGCCCACCAATCGCCCGAATATCTATGATCGCAGTCTCAACAAGACCCGCACTGCAGAGATATCTGCCTCCGCGTTCGCTTTTCTCTTCTCAGAGATGGTTCAGTACACCCAGAAACGCGTTGGCGGTATAAACGATCTCGAACGCAGGTACGCATATCCCTCTATCTCTCAGGCTCTGTCTCATGGACCCACAGGCTTAACACACTTGGATACCGCGTCGGAATGCGCGTGCTAGAACTCATGGTCTGGCGGGCAGAGTCCGCCTCAAAGAACCCCAAGCGTGAAATACGCTTTCTCCCTGCTCTCATGTCCATCCACACCCAAGTTTGGCGTGCTGTCTTTGGTAGACCCGCAGACGCGATCGAAAAGAGTGTAGAAAACGAAGACGAATGTGTGTCCCTTTCCCTTCCCTTTTCCCTTCTCATTTCCTGCACAGACATGATTATTGACAATGATCCTCTGGTCGAACGCCACATATCCGTGCCACGGGACCTCTCTACCCTCAGCTGTTCCTCTTATACTGCGGGCATTGTCGAGGCCGTCCTCGACGGTCTCGGTTTCGTAAGTACCCTCTTCACCTTGTGATGCCATCTCACCCACCACAGCCTGCCAGAGTGACCGCGCACAGTACGCCCACGCAACAGTATCCCTCTCGCACGACCATACTTATCAAGCTGGAGCAGTCTGTACTAGAACGAGAACAAGTGCTCAAGTAACCGTACTACTGTTATCGTATGCGCCTATCGTAGACATCATCGATCTAATCTTATCTCGTCAGAAATCAGCCCATTGGTCGCCAAAGGTGGTCTAGAACGCATGAGCGCATATCATCATAGGTGGTCCTACTTTTGCAAGAGTCGCTCGCATACCCCACTTCATCAGAAACAGCAGTCCAGTTACCCAGTTCTCTCCCAGCGGTGTTCGCCCACATACGGCAGGTCACAGATGACGTAGTCCTTAACCTAGAACGGATCACCTGTCTTCTATTATCTTTTCCACGTTCTGGTCAAGCTTGTTGAACATGCGTCAGTCTCATCAAAATTCAATACAACACATTACTCTGCCGAGATTCAGCAAATTGATAATCTGAGAATGAAAGGACAAACTATGTGAGTCCTTTTCTTCGACATCACACCTCCTCACTTTGAATATAGTCAATTAGTCCAATAGTGTTCTGAAGTGAATCCTCCGTCTTATTTTGCGACCCACGGCCCATCTCCGTAATCGGTACCACAAAAAGTGTACCCAATCCGTGCAGCCGATAGAGAACGGGCAGAGCAACGACACGACTGCAGGCGAGGGGCACCCCTTTGTTGTTGACGAGCATGGATGGACCACGCCGGCGCGTCGAGCTTGCGGCGTCATGCTCCAAGGGTTACGACTGGCTGATCGACTCCTCGCTGGACGAGTTTTCTTCTTGATGTCTAGTTTTCATTCTAGTCACTATTTAGTCACTTCTATAGGAATTTGTGGATGATGATCTAATTAATATATGCGACAAGAGCCATTCAGGAATAGGGGAAGAGAGGCAGTGTCACACTTAGGCTTGCAACAACCACCATGTCCTGCCAACTCATCCGCTATTTCTGCCCAGGGCATACTGAAACCTCAGGAATATTTGTGGCAAATGATCAAAGTACTGTCCAGGATATTCTACACAATCAACCTCTGCATCTTCATCCAAGGGTTGCTTACCTCCCAAAGGCAATTATGATTTTGCCTTTGTTTGATTGCCTCCTAAACTTAGTCTTCATGGATTAGGATTTTGCCCTGAAATTTTTTGACCCTTCCTATGGATTCTATAACTTATCTCATCAGCTGAGTGCAGTGGTCTCTCATCTAGAGTTTCCAGATGAAGAGAGAAGTATCTTCTCATTGAACTTTGTGAGAGTGATAAGATCCAGTGGTTTATTCAGCTCAGTATCAGTCAGTAAATTCACTTTCTCCTGGAATGACTTGGCTGACTTCTCAATTACTAGATCAATCTATGTTCATTCCACCTGGAGTGGAGTCTGGTACATGCCCAACAGTCAATCAATGAAAGCTAGCTGATCATTTTCTTAGAGCATCAGAAGGTGGTTGAGCATGCTTTGGGATCATGGACACCTTCATCAGTTGTTCATACTCCTGAGAACATCTTGGAGTATCAGGATGGACCCCACCCAGTTTATAATGGATGCCCCATGCATTGCACAGGCCCTTCAATCACAATTTATGAGGAGATCTTTGCTAACATTGTAGATGATCTTGCACATCTCTGTGAACAGCCTATCAACTACAATATTCTAGCTCAAACAAGTCAGCTTGCTGCCAAATCTCTCCATACATATCCATCAGCACCTGAATATAAGGATGCCATATTTCCCATGATCAAACAACTTCTTGGTATCTCCACTCTGACTTGTCTCATGGTTCAGCAAATGCTATTATACAAGACAGTGGTGCAATCTTTCTGCACCTGGAATACAAAAGTGAACTAGAGCATGGTGGTCTTATTGATGTCAAAGGTGCACTTACACACCTCAAGCACATTGCAGAACACAACGTGTGTGCTCAGCAAAACTATCTTCATTAAGTACTGAATTTGTGTATGGCCAGTACACTGCAATCCGCAATACAACTAATTGCCCCTGTATCCATGTTTCCATTGCTGGTCGGTCCATTGCATTTGGAGCCTCTGTTCTCACCAACATACATATCTTTCAATCTTTTACGGAGTACATCCCCCTTCGTGGATCTAACCTTATTCCAATAACCACTGTCGCAAAAATATTCAGCGTGTTCAGAGAAGCAGTTGCAAATTTGAAACACAAATATACTGCACAAGAGTTCTCTGATACGAGGAATCTGTCACGCCTCTTCCCATCCCCGGCATATCCCCCTGGAATAGATCCTCCAGACATCGTTTTTGAACAGCGCTTCCCCCTTTATAAAGATCGGAAGCCAGCTTGTCGGCCCCTGTTTCTTGGAAAGTGCAACGGACAGTCGGCCTTTATCAAATTCTGTGAACAGTACCACGCAGATGCTCACCGTGCAGTTGCGGAGAAGGGTCTCGCACCAAAGCTATTCTTCCATGCCCAGCTTCGGGGAGGGGTGCACATGCTAGTCATAGAACACATTGATGCACGCAACGCATGCGACCAGTTTTTCGGCCAGGTTATTCCTGACTGCGTTACAGACCAAGTTGAGGAGGCTCTCAGCATACTCCATAACATGGGCCTTGTACACGGCGATGTTCACCGTCCCAACATTCTTGTCAAGAAAATGTCTGCCAATTCAGAAGCACGTCTAGACAGAAACACACCCCCACAGGTAGATTGGCATGCATACCTAGTTGATTTTGACCGGGTTGGAGAGGCTGGGAAGGACAGATATTCACTCCTATCACGCGTGGATGCTTTGTGGCTAGGAAATCTCCATCCTGGGGCGTTAATGGAAAAAGCTCATGATGATACGATGCTTCGGAAGATTAGTCACGCTGTATTATGTTGATTTTGAACGGCACTTCCCACTTGGTGAAGGACAACAGCCGGTTCGTCGCACCATGTTTCTTGCGAGGTACAATGAAAAACCAGTTCTCATCAAATTTTGCAAGCGCTACCATAGAGATACTCACCATGCGGTTGCAGAGGAGGGTTTCGTACCTCGGCTTGGGGATTGAGACGACATATACAATCAGTTCGCAGGCCAGAGTCTTGTGCATGGCGATGTTCGCCATCACAATATTCTCGTCTGGGCCGCTAGTCGAGAAAGCCTAATGAATATTGATGGATAAAGTCCCCCGCAGGTACCCTGGGACGCATACCTCATCAACTTCGGGCCCAAATTGATTGGCACCCAACACAACTAAAACACTAGCGTTGCATGGCCAGACGGTGTTCAGCCAGGCTCCTTGATGGAAGATGCACACGATAGAGCAGTGCTCCCGAAGATCAGATGGGCGCACTGCATTGCTGGATTCTCTCATCTTTCCGGACACCTGCACGCCTGACGTTTCTCAGAGGACATGCTCTAGACACTAACCTCACGGGAAAGAGCACATTAGAAGGTAGTATCCATTCAGCCTTTGAGCAGGCACGTATACAGCTCAGGGCGCCGAGTTGCCAAGACCATGCTTTTCGCCTGCTCCCTAAACACGGGGGCTAGATCAGACCAGGCTAGTTGCCTCGGATATAGGACTGTTCTTTCCCAGCTGCAGACATACGGTGGTATGACATTGGCGCTTG
>JBBPUG010000208.1:0-33876 GCA_038094535.1 Tubosaeta aff. alveolata
CCCCGTCGCCGCAGCGTGCGGGGTGGGGCCGTTGCCCCCCCCCGCTAACAACCCCTTTTGGGTTGTGGTTGGGGGGGGGGGGGCGGCCGTCACCGTAATGTGGGCGTGATAGCCCCTCGCCGTCCTGGTGGTGATGGCAGCTCGGCCGTGCGGCCTCGTCGCCTTAGCCGCTGCCATTTTCGTCACGGTAGTGGTGGACGTCTCGTGCGCCGCCCGCTGGCATGCCGTCGTGTGCCCCTTCCCCCCCTCGTTGTCGTCACGGTGGAGTGGTGGTACGCTCGCCTTCGGCTGCACCGTTTCGCACCGTTACCCTCGCTGTCGGCGCTGTGGTGGTGGTGCGTCGTTGTGTACTCTCGCCCTCGTCGTCCTCGTCGTCGGCGCAGTGGTGGTGGGTGCGTCACTGCGTACCCTCGCCCTCGTCGTCGTCACGGTAATGGCGGTGGTGGCGCAGGTGCGCTATTTCGCACCGTCTCCCTCGTCGTCGGCGTTGCGGTGGTGGGTGTGCCGTTGCGTACCCTCGCCCTCGTCGTCGTTCTAGTTGGCGGTAGTGGCAGCGGGTGCGCCGTTTCGCACCGTCGCCCTCGTCGTCGGCGCTGTGGTGGTGGGTGCGCCGTTGCGTACCGTCGCCCTCGTCGTCGTCGCGGTGAAGGCGGTAGTGACAGCGTGTGCACCGTTTCGTGCCGCCGCATTCGTCGTCGGCGCTGTGGTGGGTGCGCCATTGCGTACCCCTGCCCTCCTTGTCGTCGTTGATGGTGGAGTGGTGGTGCGCCCTTGCACAGTCCTCGCCATTCGTGTCGTTGCGTGGTGGTGGTGACGAGCAGAGTGGTCTTGTTGTCCCGGTTGGTGGAGGGCGCGTCCCGTTGCTGTCGTCGTCGTTATGGTGGTAGTGGTAGTGTCGTGCGATGTTGCGCCTCCCGCACGTTGTCTTGGTTGGTGTGGTCACGTCGTTTCGTTTGCCCGCCCTTGTCGTGGTCTTGCGCATGCCGTTGTGCCCCCCCCCGCGTGTCGTCCTAGTAGGTGGTAGTTGTGCCGTTGCGCTTCCCCGCCTTTCTCGTCGTCTTATGGGCGGTAGATGTGCCATGCGTGCCTTTTCCGTCGTCGTAATGTGGTGAAGCTGCCCCTGGTTACTGCCATGCAAGCGACGTGTTAGTACATCTAAAAATTGCTGTGGTTCATACCTTTGCTAAGTAAATCATGGCACTCCTCTGATGGTCGATTGAGGCCGTCTTGAGCCTGAGATGTCGATGGTCTGTAGAGAGCGTCAGCCAAGCGCATACATTGACATACCAAGCAACCAGGGTATTTGTGTGTATGTATGAAGCTGTTTTTGAGGGGTAATTCGAGGACGACTCTGTTCTAGAACGATGTGTAAGTACAGAGCTTGGGTGCCATGCTGGACTTAGTGAAAAAAGGAACTTGGCCGAGGATCTGATCCACATATCCAGTTAGCCGAAGAAACACAAACCTAGACGAGAGTTAATGAACAGTTAGTGGATCTAAACGCACCTGTCGAGTTACTCGGCCGATCAGACTATCCAACACTGGTTAGCGTGTGGATATCGCCATCTGAGTTTGAAAGTTTCCGCCCGTCGAGGGTGAATACGGTTAGTGTCGGGATATGTGGACAAGTTTAGATAGGTTACAGTTACTACGAATATCAAGGTACAGCTAGTGTCTAGCTAATTTCTCGTTTCCGCAGTGAATTCGTGAGTGTCCGATTGTCCGATTTTCGGCACCGTCGGCATCAACGTTTTTAGATCCGTCAAGTCTAGTGTACACACGCTTCAATTGTTCCTGACGGTATCCTTCCAACTAAACGGCCCAAGAAACCGCATTACATACTGACAGACGCATATCCAAAACTCGTTCCCTCCAGTCCTCTTGCGATGAGGGTGAATTGCTGTGCAGCCTCTCTCGTCCTCCTTGGTGATCTAGACCTATTTTCCACTCAGGCGTCAGTCAAATCTTGTGGATTAGATACAACCAACCTACCCGACTACGGCTTTGACAAATGCCCGCTTCGCCTCCGGCGTGGCTTTGGACTTTACAAAGTCTTCCTAAGGTCGGGTATCTCTATGAGTGTCGCTCCCGAGACCAGCACAGCAACACATACAGCAAACAATATCTCGTTCATCCATTGTCTTGTTTCAGATGGGTACTTGGACACCATCATGGACAACAACTCAATGAGATTTTGGGTCGCTGACCTTGGCGCGACACCCGCGAACCCGATAAGAACTGCACGGAGAATCGACCGGCCATGTACTTGAAACAGAATTGTGCTAGCATCCCCAAGGTCGTCACTTCCCGCAGTGCGCCGAATCAGCGTTTCCTGACGAACTGTGCTTAACAAATATCGCATGAAATAGAGGAACCTTCACATACGAGGAACGTGCATGTCGCGACCAAAGAATAACGCTCCTGAAGTGACAATGAACTGACCGCACATTGCATTAGTGCGTCGAAGGCGCCAGGCGGTAGACTGTAGAATATCGCCACGAAGTGCTTTGCTACCTGCCCAGATACGGCGTCAACGCATTTTACGACGAGAAAATAGTAGCTCACAGAGTCCAAGCAACCAAAGAAAGCCTGCACAATATCCGGGTTCTCGAGTCTCGTCAGCGGAAACGCTTGATAATCTTATCAGGTTTTCCTCACAGATTCCATGGCTCCTGGTTGACCGAGCATCGATAGCGACGCCTGTAGCAGAATTGGCACTGCATTCAATACCACCGTCATTCCTTCAAGGTTCGGTGGCGTTTTCAACGTCGAGTTCATGAACATAATCGGTGGATCCAGTTGAATGATGAGCATGTTCGCCAGAGTGAGCCATACCGCCGTGAGCTGCCTTTGGGATGCAATACATATGAGTTCTAGTAGCGGACCCGCCGGGAGCGATAATAGCGTAATGTCACTTGGCAATGAAGTAACAGAGCGCAGGAAGTCGCTGAGCGCCTACAGGTTGAGCACTGTCATCCCATTCACCTCCACATATACCGCAACAAAACTCACATCTGTCACGCTCGCATCCGTAGACCACAGCTCAAACGTATTTCTCATTGCTTCGAATATTCTTCCTCGGAGTTTCACCATTCTATAATCGTCACGAGCCCGCAACAGGCGTTCTGCTTCCTCTCTCTCTGCGGGTGTTTCGTCGATAATAAGTAACGAGTCGACAGTACGGGTAAGGCCTTTCGAAACTCCAGAAAGTGTTTGGAGTTGAACAATCGCAACAGTTCGCGCTTCTTCAGGGAGCTACTAGAGATTGAACAGCGAGAATGCATGGAGCCTCATAAGCACGTACGCGCGATGAGGACCGTAAAGCCTGTTCAAGCTTTTCGACGACAGGACATACGATAGCGAGCACTGGTGGAATTTCTTCTTCAGGAGGTAGTGCCTGAATGACACTCGCTATCGATTGCAGTACCTTGCTTTTCTCCGTATCCTAGCACACGAAAACTGAGAATACAGGTATATGGGATCAATAATATCGCTCACAGGAATACCAGTAAGTCCAGCGTGCAACTCTCCAAATGCCCCAATATGTGGTGATAAGGCGGCCCGATTTGCGTCACAGAGATCCCGCAGCGCATTCGCAGCCGGCAAACAGAAAGAGGGCTCGGGCAAAGCGGCCGCGACGTACGAAATAGCATTCATTAGAAGGGGGGGAGACGATGATGGTATACTGGTAATAGACTGAGTGGTAAACCACGATGCGTACGTCCCTTCCCCAAAAGAAACATACGCCGTCGTGAGTCCTATTTCGACATTTAATTATGAATTTGGCCTTACCAATGAGGCCAAGGGTGGTGCGTCGTATCCTATCTTGGCCAGTAGTTGGTAGGCGTCCGAGTATCTCCGGCCCGAATAACTGAGCGATAAATTGATTGTCTTCGAGCGGAACTGCCTCTTGAATAGACATGATACAATGTAGGGTCGCTTCTGTTTCCTGGCACAATTGATGAATAAGACTGACCAGGAAACTAACGAAAGATCGCACCTCCCATCCACTAGTTTCAAGTCTATTCGCAAGACGCTCTCGAATATCATTCAAATAGTAGCCCATCATATCGTTGCGCAGGATGTAGTACCTGGGAAATGTCAAAGCTGTAAACAATATCGACACTGCACACATACGCGTTAATGAGAGTATCACCCACGTCTCTCCGATAACTGAACTCTTTGAGTAATGCTCCTTTGAAGAGGGCGAAAGATCACCTACACCTGAAACTTGTCTATCTGGTCTAGTCATAACGTCAGCGTAGGTTCCGTTATTCTGACTGGGACAACTCACCTTTCGGCCAGCTATTTAATGTACGGTGTGGCGGCCAGGCAACTTTGCTTCTCAGGATCTTCACAAGTTCAACGTATACAGCATTCACTAGCGCGAGCCTACCCCTTTCTTCCACATCCGGAGGTGGCACGCTATCCTTCTCATCGTCAACCTCTTCATATTCCACACTCCAAAGCGACTCCTGGAAGAGATACCAAAATCCAAGGGTCATCTCACTCTCCTCTTCGCCCATCCCAAAGTGACCAGGTAAACCAGTATACCCTAGCAACAGCCGAAGGAAGCTCTGGATGAGGTGTGATCGTGTATGAGGAGAACCTGATACTGGTTTCTGCGAAGTGATATTGGTAGCAAAGTACGTGTTCGAGTGGTCGCCGAGGGTGACGATGAGCTTGCACAATGAGTGGGAGAGGTCTGAGGCTTCTCCAGCTGCAAAGTGGCTCATAAGATAAATAGTTTTGTATCAAAAATATGGGAAACATACGCGATGTGCTGGACTGAAGTATTCGAGGGCCCCATGTGTCAACCCACACCAGTAAAGGAAGCGTGAGAGTTAGCGCGCCAGCACCAGTAGCCAAGGAGGAGCGTGTCATAATCTCCTGTAGCGCATCCGAAGCTGGGGAGAATATTTCAGGATCGATATCAATATCCGGAGTTGGAGGTGTTAGCAGTGAGATTAGCATTGGGATCAATGGAGTGATATCGCTGTCACGAGTCACTTCAATCAGTCAGTCAACAAGATTGTCGACTCGATACTTACTTGCCACGCAGAACAGACATCCACGCCTGTAGGCATCTCAGGGCAGAGTCCAACTCACGGACGCGTATTTGATCCCGTGGTTGGGTTATTATCGTTACCACGGCCCGTATGACGAGGGGAGCAGCTTCGAGAAGAGTTTGTTGCATCTGCATTCTGACTCGGAAGTTAGTTTAGGAGAGAGAAAGAGCTTGTGAGATTCCCACTTGCTCGCACCAATCAAATCAGCTGTCTCCACTTCCTCCGCGACTATGGCTAAGAAGCCAAGTAAACTTTCTGTAGGCGTTCCGCGAGTGGACAGGAATTCGATCGTTGACACGATCCATTCTGGCCACCTCGACGGTGAGCCTGGGGCAATTTTTAGAGCCAAAGACGTGATCTACACATGTATATCAGATGGACGAACACAAGTCGGGAGCCAGTTGTATTACCGCAACGAACAGCTTGCGAAGAATGATCTTGCTCTTTCCCAACGCAATTGAATGGCATATGAGCTCGAGCACTAGATCGCGTAGAGAGGTTGCGTTATCTGCCGGAAAGGTATCCCTAGCGCGTGTTAATCGACCAACCCCGCGTGCGTGGTGAGCCACCCACCAATCTCGGGCGATTTTCACCTGGACAGTATGCGCACCAAAGAACTGGACATTGACGTCGTCGTGGTTTAGAAAAGGGATGACCAGTCCCCAAGCTTCATATCTCTTTTGGATGTCGAAAAGTTCCTGTTGAAGACGACGTTGGGTATCCGAAGAGCCAGCACTCGCAGGGGAATAGGCTTGTTGTATGAGCTACGGGTATAGAATCAGGCACGAACGCGTCCATGACGAAGTTTTCAGCGTACCTGAGCCGCCTGGACAATGTCAGACTGAGGCAAAGTTGGAAGAACATTTGGGTTCGCCATTGAGTTTACTAGGAGCGAACAGAAAACATTTAATTCGAGACAACTACTGTCCGACCAAACATCATCCCCGAACCACCACCAGTGACGGCTCAACCCCACCTAACCTCAATCCATGTCCTGACTCAAGCATCGACTACTGGTACTCCACAGAACAATATCCAACCAACCAAACATCCACATGCTAACATGCCACTCACTGGCAGGGAGACCAGTGAGTGGGATGTTAGGCTATGTTTCTTCCAGACACGTTCCAGTGCAACCCTGACTTCGTCAATGGTGACCAGTGCACCCCCTCGCCCAAGGGATCGCATCTCGATGTCGTGACCCGAGCGTCACGACTCGTCGGCGCATCATCTGATATCACCGACGTCCCCACAATTCACTGAGGGATACTGACAACCAAGGCGAGTCAAAAAGTGGTTTCCAAACACGTTCCAGCACCGTGACGCGAATACCGTTCATCAACCAGATGCCGAGGTTGGCCACCGGCATCGATCCACCTCGCCCAGACACTCACAGCTCAATGTCGTGAAAGACGCCAAAGACTAGAAAGGTACCATGTAGTACCCCACCGAGTCGGCCAGACAAGGAATCAAATGCTCAAGACTATGCCACGCATCAACTGATGCTGTCGACGGCCATTGAGATGGGTGTTGACGAAGCAAGACAAAGAACACGATCGCCAACGATCATTGCAGTATAAAGTACGCCGTCGATGTCACCAGAATTGACACGAGTATGGATCGCAGGAATTCTAAAGCAGGAGGAAGAAAATGTTCAAACAGCGTCCCGCCTTGCAGTGTGCTAAACATATCGGGTCCCACTGGGCGAATACTCTGTATGCACATGTAAAATGCCAAGGCATCCAAGACAAGTTGGATCGAACGAAATTGTTAGTCCCATACTTGCGTTTGAGGATGACAAGTTCCTGTGACCAGTTCCATCTCGTGGATTTATCAGCAGGTCCCAGCAGTCCCAACACACGATGTAGATGCTTGCAAAGGTGGAATTTTCTTGGTTATCCGCAGAATTGTGCCGTCGATGTTCCACATGCGCGAACACCAATGCGGCGTCCGGGTTGTGATGCAACACATTTGAGCCTGGGACCACTCCGTCAAGTGATTGCAACGATACACACGATGAGCACGGAGTTCTTGCGCACTTGGGCCATATCGCTCCCGACGTATCCACGAATGTCGCTCGCCAAGCTAGCCAAATTGCACAGTTAACAACGCCAAACGGTAGAACCGCGTTCGATCTTTCGAGCTGAACCAGTATTTCCATCATATAGCCTTGATGAGGGCAATCTTTCGTAACATTGCAAGCATGCCTGCGACATCACTTTTCTCAGTCATGAGATTGGTCAAAGCGTAGAACGGGGAGACTGGCCCTGGTGGTACTTAAAGCCGCATTAGTGTGGGGGGCTGTGTGTCAGGGCAATGAGAAGTCACATAGATCTTCAAGTTTTAGTACATTGACCCGGCCTGACCACCATGATTTTTTTACCACATAACAAACTGGTTCACCCACTCTACGGCCGAGCTCGAGTGATCAAGTTCCTTAAGGTGAAAGATCTCCGATATCTTCATGAGATCGTGGCGAATATGGAATCAGAGATGTGGGACAACTTAGTGTCATGAACATGGTTGTTCAGTGAGGATATCGACAATTTGACGAAGCTGTTGGAGTCACCATCAATAATACTTCCAACATAGGCCTAACAAGTGCAAGTTCTCCCTCAAAGCACGTATCTGAAGTCACGATTCTGTCGGTCAGTCAAATCCATGAATTCCTACCAGTGGTTCCTGTCAATATCTCTGAACCAGATCGATCGATCCCTCGTACCTTGTCTACCTTGACCTGCACACGTGCCCCGTCCTCTGATGTCTGTTCAATAAAAAACTCTTCTTCCTCAGTCGGTTCAGCGTCCCGTCTCGCATTTTCTTTTGCCAACAACCAGCGAATGACGAGTAACAGTATTGCACATGCAAGATAACAGATACCGATGATGATCCACGGGATACGATTCCTGACGCGGTTTAGTGCACACTCACTCAAAAAAGTGAATGGATGTACCTCGGTTTGTACTGTGTTTTCCACATCAATGGACCCGCCGCGTTTCCGACGCAGTAGGCGCTCAGCATGATCGCATTCGTCGTGATCTACATGCACCTTAAGACGACCCCAAGAAGACTTAAACAAGACAAACCCTCTTGGTATGTCCCGCCGTGACGCTTGTCAACCACGCGAGCGATAAGACGAATCCGGTGGTATTGACGACAACAAACCAGATTCCGAAAAGTAATGCCACGTGTTCGCGCCACGGTAAGAACTCGGCCATAAGCACCCCGACAAACGATGGAACGAAGTACATCACGCCGACATAGGCTCGGCCGTTTGGAATACGCGCTGCGAGCGTCACGCCTGTCCAGATGGTTAATATTTCGATTAACCCGTTGACGCAGCTGAGAAGCGTCGTGTCAAGGTAGGTGAAGCCAAAGGATGAAATGATGAGTGTGAATTGATTGGTGAGGGAGTTGGGGACATTATCCAACGCGGCAAACAGGGCAAAGAGCCATGTCTTGGGGTCCAAAAGTGCCTCGATCATCCTGCAACTCGGTTTCAGACACCGGAGGACAAAAACGATCGAGTGAAGACACACTGTTCACTCTTGAAGTGTTTGTTTTCCACACCGCTTTGGTTTTCCTGATGGATGCCTTCAAAGGGCAACAAATACGGCTTTCGTGGGCCTCTCACCTTCAGCCGCTGAACTGCAGCCGCCCGCTCCTCCACCGTAAGAAACCATGCACTGGTGGGAGAATCGGGGAAGAAGAACCTGTAGGGACGTGATCAACCGAGGTTATGAGCCAAAAGCTCAGTACCAGTAGATGGCCGCAACGACGAGGGTTATAGTTCCAGCGATGACCATTAACCTTATATTGTCAGTGTTTCGGCTAGATCCTCACAAGCAGGACCCTCACCATTGCCAGGGTGCAAATCCAGCTGTTTTAATATGGAGTGACCCAAAACCAATGAACCCAGAGATAATTTGTGCTGCCATATGGGTAAGAATGACTAACGGCCCAATTCAATCGAGTTACCTGTCCCGTTCATGAGAACTAGCTATCCATTAGCACACGCGGAGGGACAGTGAGCACAAGTACACTCACACCAATAACCAACCCGGGACGTTTGTTCGTTACGCGTATAGAACATGGAACTAATAATCATAAATCCCGCGGTAATGGAACCCTCACACATGCCTAGCAAAAATCTGCAAACAAAAAGTTCCGAAAAGTTGGTGCAGGCGGCTTGACACGTTAACGAAATCCCCCAAACGATGATGTTGATGCTATATGCAGTGTGAGCGACGGACACAGCAGCCACATAATCATGATACTCGCCTCATCCATTTGCCCACAGGAAACCGTTGCAGGGCAAGGTTCTGGGGGTATTCAAAGATCAAGTAACTAATGTAGAATATCGTGCCCAGCCTGGCGCGCTGACATCAGACGATTGCGAAGAATGGTTAGATAGTCAGCACCAGTTATACCTACATATGACAATGTCAGAGCGACCTTGAAGTATAAAAACATCTATGATAGCATGGCTTACTGATTGGTTGAGAGATGGGCGCCTTGGCTGTCATTTGTCAGATATATGTTGTGACTGCAATTAAAATCTCACTCAATACCGAGAATTGCAGCATTACCCAGTGTGGTTTTATCCATAAATTGGACACTGCATTTCAAAAATGCACGATTGAATCAAAAATCGACGAAATATTTCTCTTACAAGTAAAGCGCTGTTCAATGGGGGACCAGTTAGAACGCCACCTTCAAC
Organism: Tubosaeta aff. alveolata; assembly: GCA_038094535.1. Taxonomy (NCBI): domain Eukaryota; kingdom Fungi; phylum Basidiomycota; class Agaricomycetes; order Boletales; family Boletaceae; genus Tubosaeta; species Tubosaeta aff. alveolata. The sequence continues at coordinate 9,790 of JBBPUG010000208.1, forward strand.
AAAATAATATCCTAACTTACTGCACATCATTGGGAGAATGTGATAATCAATCTTCTTCCTATATTTCCGCTCCTTAGATAAGAATGTTGGAATCAGCTACCACGAACCTGACGTGCACCGCCTTGACGGGATCCAGCTCAGTAGACAGACCCGCGATAATCTGTGCACCAGTGTCTGCTGCCTTGGCCGACAGTGTGTAGACATGACGATCCTGTAGATCAGATTTCTCTCTCTTGGTATCCGAAAGCGCGCTGCAGGATGGGATGCGAGGCTTGGTCATGGTGCATCTGGCAAACCCTGTGAAATAATAACCTCTGAAACGAACTAACTTGATATAGTTATTTGCATGGTGCTCCCGTACACTCCCGGGATTGTACGAAACGGCATATCTGTGGAGTTACTTGAAACATAACCAAGAGTTTGGTGTCCATGGTCTCCCATTGGAGCACAGCTCCAGCGCTGTGTGCTGCTCGATAACGCAATCCATTTTGGCCCAGTTAGGCTTGTGAGGTAATCGGGCGCAGATTGTAGCATTTAGTTACCAAGTACGAGCGCTTCCGGACAAGACGACTGAAGCACAGGGTAAGTTGTATCGTACTACATCAATCAAGCTTCTTAGAACTAGCGGCAAACCGTGCAGGGGGCGAAGTATCTCTAGAAAGCTCGCTAGTCAACTCCTCGAAGTCCATACCATTGCGCTTGAAGATATCTGCAATGATAGCATCAACGTCTGTGGTCACCAGCAGTGGTGCACCATCCTTTGACACAGTTTTTGCCTGAATGACTTCCATCATCTGGTGGAAGACATGTATTTTGTCCATAGCCCGTAAATGATCCTGTTACGTTGGCCATGAACGAAAACACAATTATGTTCAACAACAACCATACCCTCAATTTCTCCATCATATCGACCTGGTTTTGCATGTCGGCCTCCTTCCCATGTTCAACAGCACGCCAACCATCCTCCATCTTCATCCACACACAGACATCCCACACCTTAGCATCGATATTACCTACCTTGTCCATTTCACATGCGGCCGCCATTGCTCTATAATCGTATGCCCATTCTTCCCATGGTAGACCAAAGGTGGCGTGCTTCATCGTCTCCGGATCGATAGCGCGGCAAAGTAGGTTCTTGACAAAAGTATCCCTCTCCTCCGGAGCCTCCGAAACGATGTTTGATATAGTCGACTCACTTGGTTTGCGGAAGATAATCTCGCGTTGGGGGAATCCATAGCGAAGGCGCAGGACCGCAATACCGGTGAGAAAATCACGTGTGACCGGAACGAGAACCAGGAAGATGAAGAGATCTAAGAGGATATTGCCAAACAGGGCAACGTTAAGGCGCGGAGGGGGCGTACTCCACTCCGGTGCCAGTTTCCCAACGGCAAACCAGACTCCATAGCGGGACATGCCACGATATATCCGTCTTGTAAGGAGGAAGGACCAGGCCAAGTTCATTCCCAGTAACATCAGAAAATGCTGTCTAAGATGTCGGGACACGTTGGCCATGGAATCAGGATGAAAAGAGGTTGTCATACCTCCGGGTGGATGCATTGGTAGAGTCAATGTGAGTGACATATATCTCGACCTGTGGGTCACGACTTGCAAGGAATGAGTGTACTGGATGGTCCGCTGGCACTTTGTAGGCAGTGGGCATGTCGATGAAAGTGAGCAAGATACTATTCAGCTTGTTCCTGGTTATATAAGCAAATATGAGCGCTCAAACGGTAAACAGCTGAAGGGCGGTTGTCGCTTTGGATCAGTTAAACCGCGCGATAATAAATCAAGTCTCCACTTCGAGCGCTTCTCCCGCTTGTTCGCCCAGTATATTGAAGTATGTTCGAGCTTCGAGTGGAAGAGAAATGTAATAAGTAATGAATTCCCACGGGTCCGCATTATAAAGCAGCAGTTTTCCGCTTTGTGTGCTTTTGATTCTTCCACAATCAAAAACGCCAATGAAGAGAAACTGTGCAGAGAGTTGAGCTGCCCTCGCTACGAGCGATGGGTTTGCATTGACATCGCCTGTTCGGCACCACCTCCTTGTTACACTGTAAAGGGACGGGCTAGCATTCCTCTGAGGCGTTCTTTACTACCTGTCTACTGATTACCAATGCAACGTGTGAGTGGGGCATTGGTATCCGTGTGGATTCTTAAAGAGGTAGAGTTGGTGATACTCCTCTCCTTCATACCACGGGCCCGCCTCCACGATCTCTGTCACGATCCTCGTACCCTTAGGCGTAAAATGTTTGGCTTGGACCTCCTCTGTGACGCGCTTCGCGATACTGGCTTGCTCGGGACTGTGAGTAAAGATGGCAGACCGATATTCTGCAAGATATGAGAGAAGGTTCAATTACACTATTTCGCGACGTACGGGTACCGGTATCACCCCCCTGCCTGTTCAATGTTGTCGGATCATGTGTGCGATAAAAGAATTCTGGAATACATCAGTTTAGGAACGAAATAAGCGTGTCCCACTCACCAATAAGTTCTCCATAAGTGACAACAGAAGGATCAAACTCGATCCTAACCGCCTCTGCATGATCCGTTGTGCCACCGCACACTGCTCTATAGCTTGGGTTGGTCGACGACACTTTGCCCCCGGTGTATCCAACCGCAGTCTTCAAGATCCCCTTGTTCTGGGAGGGTGGGTAATGCTTCAGAAAGATGTGCTCCACGCCCCAGAAACACCCCGCCGCAAAGGTTGCAATCTCAGGCTGCTGTGTAGCTATCAAGAAGTCAGTTCAGTTTGTGTTTACCTCATCTCCGACCCTACCTGAAGACATTGCAGAGCGATAGTAAGATGAATCGACACCAGACGTAGAGAACGGCTTGGTGGTGAGTGAGATCAGTGCAGTGCGAACCTGATTCAGGCGGTTTAACATGGGCAATGCCTGCCAATTCCGTCTGGACAGTGGATTTATGCACACGTTTTACGGTGCTTGCTCATCCGCAGTGTGAACGTCTGACGCACCGATCTGATGACTCACTCTGAGTACAGCCTACTGTCGCACATTGAACACTTGTCCTTTGAAACACGAAATTGCACAATGGATTTGAAACACCTGAATAATGCGACACAGTACTGCGTCAGATATATCGGAGTTTTAAAGCATTTCAATCGGCGGTTAAACTGTATGATCCGTAGACTCGCGAAGAAAGCATTGTCATAAGTCCCGCCAATGAGTCTCTCGTCATTCCTTTCGTCCTTTCTCAACGTCGTCCACGCTGACGCAGAAGAAAAGGAGGAAGTCGCGGTGACTGCGCAGGTCGAGGAAGTTCAAAGTGTGCAAGAGGAAACGGAAGAGGAACCGGAAGATGTCAGTGCAAATAAACTATACAACTTCGTCCTTTTTTGTCCTTATACTTTTTGTTGTCAGCTACAACCGATATTCCGTGAGGAGTGTAAAAGCTCAACCACATGCGCACCTCTGGCGCGACACTTTGAGCATTGTCAAGAGAAGGTCTTGGCAGGCCATGGCTACAAGGGTGAGGACTGTGTGGAGGAACTGTGAGTTATTCCGTGTTTGTTGTATCGTCATCTGACATTACTGCACAAGATGTATGTACTTGTCTGTCTTTTAGGAATCAGTCTAACGTGTTTTACTTGATTTGACCCACGGATCCCAGTCCAGTATGTGTTTTACAAGCGGTGCCTCTTGAAACTAACACTACTGTGTATAGCATGATGCATTGTGTTGATGTATGCCGTCTTTATTCGATCACTTGTTTGCAACCTCACATTTCACAAGGCTTGTGCGGGACCAAAACTTTTTAGCAACTTGAAGTAGGCGGGATATTAATCACGTCGTTACACTAGGTGAGCACCAATTTGTGATAAACGTCAAAACCCTGACCCCTTGGCGGCGGAGCAGATCTTCACAATCACAATTCATTTTCAGTTATTGTGATACCTGAACGGAAAATGAATGTGCTGTGATTCCCATCATGCTCTCGTCCTTTGAAATCTGGATATTTGAGTGACATTTCCCGTCGTTTCCAGACCCTCAATTAACGGTTAGTATTTCCTTCTCTTCGAAAAAGGAGGCGAGATTACCCTCCTCTGATGTCTGCTGAATCCTGGCATTCGAACGCACTCGGGCGCAAGGTCCTAAGCTTATGTATGTACATATGTAGTTTAACTGGACATACCAAACCTTTGCGGGGGGCACGTGATATAATAGTCTGTCATGGATCAAAACGAAACTCTTCTTGAGCGTTCAAGCGGGCTTGATATCAGGTTCGTACCTTGACTTTGTTAGGTACAGTTCACGTATGCCTTCTCCAGGAGTAGAAATCAGTCGTGCTGCCATGGCGAACCCAACGATGACCAGAACCGTTGAAAATGCCTCCGGGACGGCGGAGGCTCCACCAATTGCCATGCTTCTCCCCTTCTTAAACCTGGCTCTGGCTGGACTCGCTCTCTTGACTGATCTTGGGATATACCTTCTTCTCTCCGTGGTGTATCCCTTGCGTGTCATCTGGTTCATTGCGATCGCCCTACTTTACCCCCTCATCATCGTGGTCGACCTCGTCCTTAACATTATGTTGTTCACCCCGTTTTCGATCATCTCTGCGGTCTCAATTGCGCTATATCCCGTCTACTTGTTCTGCGCTGTGGCATGCATCTTTGGGGTAATCATCGGGACTTTTGGCCACTACATTTCTACCACTATCCTTAGTATCCTCGCCAAATCACCGTATTTCGGCCAGCCTCCAACTCCTTCATCTCCGTCCCATCCGCCAGGTCCTCAAGTAGCGCTACGGAAGCGGAAGCGAAAATCTGTACGATTGCAGTGAAAGATGTTTTATTTTCTGACAACTCCACAACGTGTATGCCATCAAATAGTACATTCCACAGATCCGGCTATTTTGTCTGATAACTTGGTTACATATCGCTTGGAAACTTTTACACAAGTATTGATGTCTAAATAAACTTAGACCCCTAAATCCTACTGTTTACATAATCGGGTAATTATCAGCCTCCTCTCGATTCTCACTCTCTATTAGATCGGAACTGCTCTCGTTGCTAGTACCATCACGCAAATTCGGTTGGGATACCAGCCATATAATCTTTGATGACTCTGCCATGCATTCAGCTCACTGAGTCTTTCGACGAACCTAGACCCGAAGTTCACGATTTCTACGACAAATTCGTAGGCGAGGTGGACCTACCTGAATGCACGTATACTGCTCCCATTTTAACCGTGCAAGGATGTTTATCCGCTGGCCTGCCAGGTGAGGAACCTCTGTTGAAGCCATCCGGTCGCCGATTTGTACTCTTTCCCATACAATATCATGAAGTATGCCTTCTATATTCTACTATATTTTCCGATTGACTATCCATCTAGATATGGCAAATGTACAAGAAAGCGGAAGCATGTTTTTGGACCGCTGAGGAGATAGACCTTTCGAATGATATACGTGATTGGAACAATTGTCTAAACATTGACGAACGTCGTTTCATCTCTCATATCCTCGCCTTTTTTGCTGCCTCTGATGGCATTGTGAACGAAAACCTGGTCGGGCGTTTCTCAAACGAGGTTCAAGTTGCGGAAGCACGCTCTTTTTATGGCTTTCAAGCCATGATGGAGAATATCCATTCCGAGACATATTCTCTCCTTATTGACACGTATGTCAAGGATCCTGCTGAGCGCAAGTATCTTTTCGATGCCGTAGAAACTATTCCATGTATCAAGAAAAAGGCAGACTGGGCTCTCAGGTGGATCTCTGATCGGGGCTCCTCGTTCTCTGAGCGCCTCGTTGCCTTTGCCGTCGTCGAAGGCATTTTCTTCTCCGGCTCCTTTGCATCCATCTTCTGGCTGAAGAAACGTGGTCTCATGCCGGGCCTCACATTTTCTAACGAACTCATCAGTCGTGATGAGGGGATGCACACCGATTTTGCTTGCTTGTTGTTTAGTCATCTTCGACGGCGGCCGCACCCCGATGTTATCGAACGTATCATCAAGGAGGCCGTTCAGATCGAACAAGAGTTTCTTTCAGGTGTGTTCTCCGTGTGATTCTTCAATTTGTCCTCATATTTCTTCAAAGACGCGTTATCAGTGGCTTTAATTGGCATGAACGCACAGCTCATGTGTCAATACATTGAGTTTGTTGCTGATCGCCTGTTAGAATCACTTGGTAACGCCAGGGTGTACAATGCCACAAATCCCTTCGACTTTATGGATATGATCTCGTTGCAAGGAAAAACCAACTTTTTTGAGAAACGCATGTCGGACTACTCGAAGGCGCACGTCAATTATGTCAACTCGTCGGCAGGGGGAGCTTCTCATAGAATCTTGTGAGTGCTTCCATGGGATTTTTGCCTTCTTTGGCTGACGCAACACACTAGTTCGCTGGACGAGGAGTTTTGATCCTTTGATCTGGAGTACCTTAGTTCTGACGCGTATACATGATACGATGTCATCAATTTATTGGTCTGTGGTAGCGTGTTCCTGGGTCTTAGGAGTTTACATTCTCAACCTCAACTGTTGATGACATCGATTCCCAAGATTTTCGGCATAAACCATACGTCCCTTTATATTGCATTGACGGAGGTTTCTGTTGATCACACTCAGTGTTGGATGATGGTTTTAAAAATTTCCAGAACGTATCTATGGCCCTACCTCCACGGCAGTGACCTTGCGATTAACATGACTAACAAAACTCTCGAAAACCCCACGATCACTCCCGTAGATCCATTGATACACGAAGTGAGGGCCCGTAAACTGAGGCTTTTCACCGACCATGCCACTCGCGCAAGTAACCCGACACTGCATGATGACTGAATTCCGGGAGGTCCTCTGTAACGGACGTGAGGCTTTCTTCCTCCGCGCAGACCGGGACCAAGTAACTTCCGTCCCAGTGACGAGAACAGGTGGAATCCCGGTCGAGTTGGAGTCTGCGGGCTCTGAGACTACATCGACTCCTTCAATCGCATCGAGCACCCGGAGAAGTATGGTGTACGAAACCTCCGACGACGAGGCATTCGGTACTTGTTGATATAAGCTCGTGCGAGGAGGCATTATATTTTGCAATGTCGGATTAATGATGCGCGCCAGGCACTACGGGACAGCTCGCATTAAAAATAATACAGAGAAAGTATACGCGTACGTCCGGAAGGCGATGGCTTCCAAAACTCCAGGCAATGGCCCACCTCCGAGTTTGCCCTTGAATAAACTCCGTGATAGCGTAGTTATCGACCTTCATTGGACACGAAATTAGCTGTCCACGAAACCACGAGAATACGAAGCTTACTCCGTGTTCGCGTAACAAACCGACTATCAGGGGGATAGACGCCATTTTCCCGAGCATTGATGTATACCATCTTGGTTGGGCATTAATCCAAAAAATTATGTTGAGACGAGAAATAACGGACCTGCACTGCATTCCATACTGTACACTTTCCGTGACCATACGGGAGACAAATGCAGCTTCACCACCAGGGGTCACCATCTCGCCTTCAGCGCCTGTACACACCTCGAGTTAACAGTCACAGTGAGTTCACGGGACATTTCCACAAAACTCACTGCGTTCGGTCCATTTTCCTTTGCCTCTGCCGACTTAGCGACTTCCTCCATGCTGGCATAAAAAGGTGGGTTGCACATCGTGAAGTGAAATCTGTTGGTTGTTAGTCTCGAAACTTCCATGACAAAGGAGAGTTACGGTGTTGGAATGGCTCCCTTTAATGGCGCTAGCATTGTCTCGCTGGACGACACGTCTATTATAGAAATCCTGTTGGAGAGTCCGTTGCGCTCAACATTTTCCCGAGCAGAACTTAGGGAATCCCTGTCGACGTCTCTCGGACGAATCTTAGTCTATGGTCAACAAGGGCAACGAAGACTCACCGGTACCAATGAAGAACCACTTTGGTTCTAGGCGACACGATAACAAAGGATAGATAGCTGATGCTCCTGTTCCACTGCTTAAAGATGAGATGGTCGAACTATTACTCCTTTGTTCATGCGCACACATCCATTCCCCGCACAACTCCGTCGCCAGGGTCTAAGGTCTTCACGATATCTTGGACCCAAAGTACATAGTTCAATCTTAAAAAAACATTGTTATTACCTATTGCTTTCCAACAGAAACCAGATAGGACAAACCGATTCGGCACCTGTGAAATAGTACAAAATCGATACACTTTATGAGCATGAGGAAATGACAACTTACAGGTGGGCATAGTCGATTACCGGGAAGATGAAGGCTAATATTGAAGTCTAGGTAAAGCAACGCTTCTGTCAACCGTCTTCGACTCATAAGTACAGAACCTGCCGACTCGAGGGGGAGGTTATTTTCATACCTTTGTGCAGGGGCACTCTTAAAATCAATGGTAGGCCCTGTATGTGTCAAAAACACACTCCCATCATAGTCACGAGGTAGTCCTGAATCAAAATACGAGGGCATACTGTGGTCGAAGGGGTGGATAGCGCCTGGCGAGTCCTAGGAAGTCTGGTTGAGTGGCATATACATTGCGAGGGTGCATCACGAAGGGTGAACATTACATCATCACACAGTTACCAGACTCAAGTAGGGAGCGACAATACAGCTTTCAATGCGAATCTAATACTCCAGTGACAATGAATCATACATATGGTCGATACAGTCTGTGCCTAGATACGTTTCCCGGCCATGGCTGCTTTCTTCCTCGCGTCCATCTCTGCTGCTTTGGCTGCATGATTCCGTGCTCCATCAGAATATGGAGACAAGATGAAAGTAATCATACGGACCTTCTGCCTCTGCCTCACGCTTCGTTTTCGCAATCTCACGCTCCTCTCTAATTTTTTTCAAGCGAGCAAGATCTGCCTTTGCTTCATCCGTCTGGCCAGCAGCGTGAAGCTAGATAACTGATAAAATGGCGCTTTGATCATAGAGCATAGATTCTTACTTTCCGGTAACGATCTCTGGCCTCCTGCTTTTCCTTGGCCTCCCTAAGCACGTCATAGTCAATACCACTGACCGTACACAACGAAGGACGCTATGTCCTGATCGCAGCATCAGACAGCGTACCTTTCCTTCCGCGTCGGCTCTCTCGATGCCAAGTCCGAGATACGGAGTTTCTTCTCCACGTGGTTGGGATTAATAAGATCTGCATCTTCGTCATCTTCGTCCATCGTTTTTCTCTGGGCTAGTTTCTCGGCTGCTTGTTTCTTCTTCAGCTCACGTCGTTCAGCACGCGAGAGCTCTGGCTTTGAAGCTCCACCATCTTCATTGTCGTCGTCATCATCATCGTCGTCTTCCTCTTCCTCCTCCACAACATTGTCTTCACCTTCATCTTCGTCCTCCTCGTCTTCATCCCCCCGGGCGATCTCATTCTTGCGACGGGACCTACCACACAATCAAAAAAAGCTAGAGGTATGATTAAAGTGCATGTACGATTTCGATTCGGCTATTCCATCCTTGTCAAGTACCATGTCACGGCTAGTTCACCATATGATATCATGCTATCTCATTATACTGGAGTGGCTCACCTGAAGTTCCTACCGCCACCGCGTTTGGTTTTGTACTTTCCTGTGAAAACGCCGGGTGTTAGATAGAGTGTGTAATGATATATAGACGAGCGTACTTGCCTGTTCCTCTGACCATGTTGTTTCAAGGGAGGTATGAGTACAAGAACAAGCGCGTGGCGGCGAAGAATGGACATTCTAGTCATATCCAAATTAGGAAATTGCGACTCATATGCTTACATCAGCAACATTTGTCGAGTTCGCCCGAGTAACCTTTCGCAGAGAGCAGACGAAATGACGACGATACCTTCTCGCCTCGCACAGGTCTCGCGCATGTCCAGCAGCCCTGAAGAGGCTCGCAAGCGTGTCATCGATCTTTACAGAGCCTGGGTCCGCGCTGTGAGTTATTTCCGGGACTGAGCACGAGAGACACTGGAACATTCCACAGGCACCTGAAGTTGTCTCCTTGTACGCCGTTCCAGTCACACCTGCTTACGTTCGACACTGTATCCGTCAAAAATTCGAGGCAAACCGATATGTTACTGATCCGCGCGCGATCGAGGTCCTCATTCACAAGAGCCGCCTGGATCTGCAGGAGACCCTCAATTGTTGGAAGCAGACGGATCATATCATGGGCATCCTCCTCAAGAGTAACGAAAGACCCCAACGCACATTTTTGCAAAAGTTCATTGAGGGTGTGTGATTCTGTCGTTGGTGTCGAAGGTAATGTGGATGGGACACTGACACGCAATGATAGGCAGAGACGAAGATGCTGTACGGCCAGCTGCTTCTGGTGTGGTATAGAAAGACGGGTCGTTTGTGTTCATGGCTCTAAACAATTTGATTCCTAAACGGACCATATGAGTGCATGTCGCACTGGGTGCGCCGCAACCAGGGATGAGATGCGTCTATGATCTTTCATGAAGTCGGCCACTTCGTCTCAATACACGGGTGATGAGGCGTGAGGGTACAAAAGTCACAAGACGAAAGTAATGCCATCACGTGATATAGACGTGCATATTAAGCCTCTTGAATCTGAAGTTGGATGTACCGACGCGACGATGCTTCCACAAGCCGTCGTCGAACAACAAGCCAAACTCGGCGTATCCGCAGAGGCAAGCAAAATTGAACGTGTAAAACGACAGCAAGCCCGGTTTCGTGACCGTGGTGGGTCAGTCCGTCTCTCTCGTTCGCTATGTCGCGCGTTGACGTACAGTCCATTTGGTAGGGCATTCGTACCATCCACCGCAAATCCACTTATTGATATCCTCCTTGCGCGTGCTGTTTCTGGAGAATCGCCCTCAAAGGCTCGCCCAAAAGAGAGTGCTGTTAAGCGTTCATCACTTGGGAAGGCACGAAGAGCCAGTGCGGTCACTGTCTCGGACGAGAGTCAAATTTCAGGTTCGTTATCACATTTCATGTACAAGCTGGTCTTTTCAGTGCCGCATACAGCCGGTACGAGGTCAAAGCCGTCAACTTCCCAGAAGCGGAAGAAGAAAGCTACTGAGCAAGAAGGCAAGCCTGCATTCTTGAATTGGCGTGTTTAGATTCGATTTGGAATTCTTTTAGACGTCGCGGTCAAGGAACAAGGTGGTAAGCAGACAAAGGGCAAAAAGAGAGCAGGTGAGTTGCACTTTCCTCCCAAAGTCTATTCTGTGAGTTTTATCTCTCATCTTAGACACGGATTCTGGAGTGGTGCAACCACCCTCCAGCACAAAGCCTAAATCGACATCGAAAGGAAGAAGTAAACAATACGATACCAGTACTACTCAACCTCGCTCTGAGGGAAATGTAAAACCAAAACCGAGAGCCAGAGCGAAGGCAAAGGCGGTGGCGGAGATGCTAGTCTCGGGTATGCATTTTATTCCAAGTTTGGCTTCCTTGCATCAATATGCATGCATACAGATGATGACCGACAACTGGCCGATGCCCGCCCTCATATCAAGTCCAGTTTCAAGAAGAACTTGCAGAACGAGAACGGCGGGGAAATGGACGAATCACCGATTGTCGGAAATTCTGGGTTGCCCCCTATGGACGATATACAACCATCTGGTACAAAAACTGCGGTCCGCACCAAAGAAGAAAAGGTCGCTCGAAAGGGAAGATCAGGGAAAAAGGTAGAAGATAAAGAGACGACGGCCGCGATTATCACTGGAGAAGGAAGAGCAACGCCTAAGAAGCCTGTGGGGGATGCGAAGACGAAGGGTAGAGCAAAGCCCAAGCAAGCCACCACCGAACCCGCAGAAAATGACGAACGACCTCTTCAACGTTCCTTTAAGCCGCAAAAGCGGAAAAAAGAGGATGGCCATGATGACCGGCCCCGGAAAACTGTCAAATTCTCGGACACCAGGTGCGTCTTCTCGTACGCATTATGACGAAGGATTATATGCGGATCACACGATCAGTCCTACCCATGTATCGTCGCAAAATTTGAAGGAGAACCAGTCCGACAAACTGAAAACAGTTGCAAGGTCGAGAATCAAGGATGATCCGCATATACTACGCTTAAAATTGACTACAAAGTTTCCTTCTCGCACCAAAGGATCGAAAGGTCCCCCGCGCGAGGTGCTTGAGCGGATCAAGGCGAGTGCGGGACGACATTTGCAATGCGCAGACAGCGATCCGGACGAATTAGACTGTTTCTCGTGAACATGGATCAGGGCTCCCTAGTCGGACCCAAGTCACATTGCTTGCCCCTCCTAGCTATCTGCGTCTGTCCCTCGTCGACTTGTTATATCACACTCACAAGCCACACACTATCGCCATGCCTGTAACACTACAAGAGTCCCAGGCATAATGTACAGTGCAGCGACATTCATACGAGCACATGGCTGATTTGTACTGTAAGCATGGATTTGACCCGGCGCTGCTCGTTGTGGTCTGCAGCTAACCTCGATTGCTGAGACATCGAAGTCTACATAAAGCAAGAGATAATAGTCTGTGTAGTGATAGCCTTACAATAAATATTGATGCTCCAAAGCGTCCTCGATCCTAAGCATGTACTTCGTTCAGTCCGTTTGCTACCCCGATCGCGTCTGGGTCCCATCCTAACTCCTCATTCCGATATTTCAATCTCGGGTCGAGCGTCTGCTGTTGCTGAGGCGGCGTAATGGGCGTTACGCTTACCGAGGGGAGATGAGCGTGTGACGACACGCCTTCCATTGGAGAAGGACCGTGGTCCGCTTCGTCGGATGAATGCTGCAGCGCGTCATCGCCAGGGCCGCAGTCGCGATCGCTGTCCTCGCTGTCAGAGCCGAGATCCATGGCTTGCTCGACCGACATGACCATTGCAACGTCTTCACCGTCGCCGTCTCGATGTATATCCGGCGATGGCATTGACCCAGACAGGTCTTGCCTATCTTGGTCTAGGTCTCTGCGATGCGACGAGGACTTTGATGGGCTCTGTCTCGACTTTGATTTATCGAGTTTACGGACGACTTTGGCTATATACTCCTTGGCGAACTTTTTGATCTTGGCAGTTTTCTCGTCAGAGAGGGAGTCTAGGCGGCCCTCTTTGTAAGAAGTCGACTTTTTCTCCTTTTCTGCAATGACATGAGTGAGCTACAATCGGAAAAATCGCGGAATCGTATGTGAGTGGAGAAGTAAGGGAGGAGACAACAAAGCAACGTACCTCCTTGGCGTACTTTTTGAACACGTCATTGTCCATTTTCCTTGCATACTTGCTCATGCACTTGACCACGACGGCCCCTACAAGTTTCAGCAGCCTCTTCTCCTTATTTGCCTCCCTCTCTTCCTTTGTCAGCTTTTTCGGCACCTTTGACTTCTTCTTCGCCACTTCAGGGGGCTGGGCTGCTGCCGCCGCCGCCGCCGAGGCCAGCCGTGCAGCTTCAGCCTCGGCTGCGGCATTCGCGGCGGCAATTATACTAGCGATCTCTTTCTTTTTGGCCAGTGGATCAAATGGCTCCGACGGGAATATGAATCCCTGTATTGGTGGGGGCAGGGGCACTTCGGGTTGCGACACAGGCCGTGCTGCAGGCTTGAATTGAATTTCGTCGCCCTCCCAGCGCGTTTTCTTCAATGGTCGGTTGTCTTCCTGAGGCATAACGAGTGATGATGATTCGGGTGCCTCTTCCTCACCGTTCTAGCATGCCCAACGGTAAGCAAGGATACCAACATCAAGAGGGCATGATCCTACTGCCTTGAGTCGCTTTGGTATACGGTAAGCAACCTCAAGAGAGTCCCAATATACGAGGAGCTTTCATGGTGTTAGCATAAACGACTCCCCGGAAGATGATACGAACAAACCTTGAGTGCTAGTGATTTCATGCTTTCGTTCTCCGACTCTGCGCAGACTTGCACTGGGATTCTAACTTTAGAATCGTCGACTTTGTTCCGCTGAATAAGTGGCCACTTGATCATGGCTTCAAGGGCCTTTGGAAAACGGACTCGAAATGAATACGAAGGCTAGATATCGTGAGAACGCACGAGAACGGTGACTTCAACGTCCCTTGCATGATCTTGCAGGATATTCGTCATGAGACTAAACCCACGTAGTCGCATGATTTGACGTAAAGCCGCGTCATTCTCGGTGATCTTTGCGTCGTCCAGGCTAGTTAATTCAACCGAAATTGGGTGCGAGTAAGCTGGCTGACCTTGATTCGGGTGAGAAGTTTTGAGAGGACCTTCTTGCTTTGCGTCTGTCGAATAGCTTGTACGACCTTGGGGATGTCCTTCTCAACAAGAGGTTTCAGTTCGGGCTGTGGGAAAGCAACCGTAATGAAAATGGTGGAATTAATGATGAAGATGTGACCAAGTACCATGTAATCTTCATCAAGCTTTTTGCTTTTTCTCTTTTTATTCCCCTTGAGTCCCAGCTTCTCTACTTCGTCGGTGATTCCAAGAGCTGCAAGACAGAGGTATGTTTTAGATTGTGAAGATGGGAACAAGAGACATACCGTCAAGATAGAGGTCATCCATGCCGCCTATATCCGTCTGAGTCTTGCCCCCAAGGAAGCCCACACAGTTCGGTTCTCCACAATAACAAGGTTGTGGTTCATGTCTGTTGTCTACAAGTCAGTCAGCCTCTGATATATTATTAGCAACATACCCGTATCGGTCCACGTTGTAGTTGAACGTCAGTTCTTCATCCTTTTTGATAGACCGACTTGCAAAGATACCCATTCGGACCCGCTCGCCTACCTGCCACTTGGCGACGTAACAATTTGGGCTGCAGCTGTGATTTGCAAACCGACCGATACCACCTCTCTTGGTCGCATCAATGTACTGGATCATAGGGAAGCACGTGTGAGAGATACAAACAAGAATAACGGAGAACTCACTTCGTCTTTTTGTAGCATCATGAAGTAGAAGTGTTTGATCCCTTCGCCAGCATACTCTCGCATGCGTTTCATAAACGACGGGTGAGAGACCACATCACCGATATACTCGTAGATGAATGTATCCCTGTCATTTCCCATGTGGATCAGAAATTGTGTTTCGGTGATGACATTGACATACTTTGACATATCAGAGGCAGCCCGTAGCCCATATCCTTTCTTCTCCGTCAAGACGATTTCAATGTTGGCATACTCCTTTCGTTGAAACCTAAGACGCAACGGAGTAGAGAGGGCATGATGAGCGAGCTCGAAACCGAGAGTTGCCAAGTGGTCACCCACCGTTGGTTCTGACAATGAACTCTACAACGACAATCGTCCGGTAGACACTCCACCTGCGTGAGTCGATTGATACAATCCGAGCCCTGTCCACATGCATCCAGCGGGTCGTCCACACCTGCAATGGAAAAAAGGCGCCAACCGCATCCCCATCGCCAATGAGAAATCAGTTACTACGTATTCAAGGCTACTGCTAAGAGGAGAGACCATAAAACTGACCATGCTCATAGAAGCAATCGCATGTCATGCTCTCCAAAGCCTCTCGTGAACGCCCGAGTGTGTTGTATTGATAGTGGTTCTCGGGGAGCTCCAAAAAGGTCGCCCGTGCCTCCCCCTCCGCAAGGGGGAGGTTACCTATGAGCTGAGGTGCTGTACGTTTGGGCTTCCCATTCGGAGGGGCTGGCGTGCTTGACTCTGACTTTGCTCGCTTCAGTGGAGGAGGTGAGGGTTCTGTCTTGACGGATGGTGTCTCGGGTGGGGGTTTGGCATCATCAAAGTCTTCAAGCTTTGCTGAGCGGTCTACCGGGGACTGTTCAACTCCATGTTTGACATCTGAGGTTAGTATTGGTTGGATAGATGGACTCTGACGTTGAGAGGGAGGTTCAAACATGGTGACAGAGAGACGAATGCACAGTGCAAAGCGCGTTGGGACAACGACGAAATGAGTAAATGATACAGCAACTAGCGCAACGTCGGGCACGACAGCAACGCTGTGGGTGGTGTCAGTGAGAGATAGCCCAGTATAATGAAGGTACAGACCTTGTCTTTACGTGGCGCGGCTCTGAGTTGGAGGGTCCACAGTGGGCCGTGCAAAGTCTAGCGGAAACGTCAACCAAACGACGCAATGGCGACCGATTCGACTTCAAAAAAGCGAAAGCGCAACGACAACGAGGCCAGGATCTCGTTCGCGTTGTCTAACCAGCCAAAATCACAGCTGGGTCCTGTCCTTGGTGAGTAACCGGTAAACTTGTTCGTGGTTGTGCACGATTAACCTGTCCATCCCCTTCACAGTCAATTTTCCTGCTATCGAACCACCCAAGGCCACCCCGTTCAACTGTTATCAGACCGAAAAGTCTGCTGTGGACGAGGACACCCAGTTTGCAGAACTCCCCACCTTGATTGCCGGGGAAACCGATGCCGTCGACTTTTTCTCCTCGATGGAAAGTCGACATGTATCTACTGGATCTCGGTGCGTCCCAAATCGTCTGTGTTATATTCGCGTTCACCCACGTTCAGGTATTTCGTTGCGGTGCATAACAAGCGAACAAAGATAACGACCATCCGCGAGGCACCTCTTCATATCCTGACACACCAGGTCAAGGCTCTCAAGTCCTTAAAGCCCGCACCAGTTTCCACTCTCCAACGGCTTGAAGCGCGTACTGCTCTTGGCGAGTCCTTTGGTACCAAAAAGGCCAAGCAGGCCATCAAGGCCCAAGAACGAAATAAAGTGGATGTGTCTGCAATGGAAACTGTCGCAAATCACCTGCAGGAGAGTATTCAGCGGAATACGCAGACTTTGCCTTCAAACGGTACGTCACTGACAATTATCTTGCATGATTTGAGGTAATCGAGACACGATAGAGGAGTTGCAAGCAACGGCTGATGGTACACGCCTAGTACCTCGATACAACCCAGATGCAGAGACCCCTTCCGAAATTTATCCCTTGCACAATGTGATTCCCGAGGTAGAATGGAAAGCCCTGTTCCCCTCGGCGATTATTCGGGCTGGTTCGGGCAACGAACGAAGAGCCCTCCTTTCATTTCAACGATCCAATTGGATAAATCAACATGTAAACCTTGTTTGTTCTTCCCCTTCCCCCAGCAAAAACCATATGTAAGTTGGTTCTGCTCAAGTTAGGCAGGCTGATGTTTTCCGTGTCACAATTAGCAAGATCTTAATGTACATCTCTATTATGATGTCCTTTCGAAACCTGACAATCCGTAAATTCGATAAATCAGCCATTTACGACAGACTCTCCGCTGCTCCATCTATCATAATTGATGGTCTTCTGTCTAGATTTACAGAAACCCCGAGAGGATCAACAGAGTTAGTACTCTTCTCGGTTCGGACAGGACACCTAAACTTACTGACATTTACCATGTAGACCGCAGTCGACCTCTCAGACTGAGACACTGTTGCTCACGCATATGTTTGCTCTATGTCTTCGCGTTGATGATTATGCGACGGACACAACGCTTATTGCAAATGATCTGAGCCAGAAAGTTCCTACGTGCGTCATCATTTTGTTTTAGCAAATCCCGCTGAACGACGGATGTTCCACCGTTAGAATCAACTCGCTATTCAAGTCATTGGGCTGTAAAATCAACAAGTTGACTGTGCACGATCTTAAGCGACTTGGCCTTCCCGACGCGGCCGGAGTGACGAAAAGAGCGGTTCTGAACACACCACTAGAGTTCCCAAAGCCGAGGGTTAAGAAGCGTGCATGATGTACTGCCATTAGTATGGTATCCTGTCTGGCAAACACATATCCTACCTAAATAAAAGTACGACTCGAATGCACGCGTCACGATGTATTATTCAATCATCGATCATCACTTCAACGTCCGAATAGGCACCGATATGGGTGACTGGGGATGAAGGCTTCGTTCCGTGCATTTGTGAACCAGTCGGTTTATCAAGACTACGCACGCAGGGCTTACCAGCAGCGCCCCTCCTCCGACAAGACAGCTGTCGGCCGGCCTCTCCCGGCCAGTTCTTCGATATCGTTTCCAGGGAAATTTATGGTAAATATTTTACCTGTAAATGCTAATACAACAGCACCGAGACAACTTTGTGACACCGTACTAATATTTTCCTGCTCACTCCTCGACGGGCTTAACAAACCTGAACAGTTGGGCAGGTAAGAAGCGTGGGGGTGTGGAGAAAGTAGATAAGATGGTCTCAATCTTAATCTGTGATAACATTAGATGATACACTGCAATGTCAGAGAAGAAACAATTACGTCAGGATCGGCACCGAACTCAGTCACGACTGTCCATCCCTTGTTCAAGTCGCCATCCGGTGAAATGCTGAAAACGAATTGTTTATCGCACACTCTTCAAGTGAAGGAACCCACGCACGTGTATGCGTCCTCTGCCTCTCTGTAGATGACACGCCATTTCACGTCCTTCCCCACGTCGGTGGCCGCAGTGACCCTGTTGCCTTCCACGGTCGTGTAGCCATATGCATCTTTAACAGCGAACCGGAAAACGAGATTCCCATCCTGCTGCGCGAGTTCCCACTTCAATTGAGTGAGCCTTGCAGTCAGAATGAAAACTACAAGTGTCATACGATGTGTACAGGCCCGTTGAGGCGCACAGTCTGGAACGCGAGCTTGTCCGGGGCGACCCCAACGGCGGAGTTCTTGTCCGCGACGAGGGAGACGATTTTGTAGACTCCCGTTTCAGGAGTAGACATTGATGCGTAGGATGGGGTGAAGATGAGAGATGAGGAATAACTTGAGAACCATGCTTCATTTAATAGCCGAGTGGGACCCCCGAGAAACAGGTATGTCAGGCCGGATAGTCACATTAAGACCAGGACAGCGGTTTAGAAGGCTATACGTCTGAGTTCTCATCCCCAGTCCATGGTAGAGTTCTCAAGAGATTTGATATCAGCATCACTGTGGCGAAAAGTATAATTGATAACAATGAATATTCACACCTGTGACCTATCGCATTGGATACTAAGGAAGAACACGGATAAAACACTCACAATATCTACAGGGCTGACAGCGGGTGTCTCTTGCATGTGCCGTGTGCCATGCAAGATTATCAGCTGGTGCAGCTCGATATGAAGCTAATTATATTGATATCGCACGACTTACCCCTTGATAATTGCGCAATCTGGGAAATCTCTCGAGCGCAGGTTGGACGGATGCCCTAGCTGATCGCATCGTTTGATGCGCATGGAGTGATTGCGCATCTTAATGTCAAAACGGTTTGACATTCCTTAGAGCGGTAAATTCTCTCGTGTCTACAACGCAGAAGATACTTGGCCTGTCCATGTTTGTAAACGAGTACTGCTTGACTCACCTACCTCTGGCCCCAACCTCGTTGCGTCCTTTGTCTCGATTTTTGGTACTCCGGATTAGAGAGTAGATACTATTTGCTAGATCTCAAGCGGTGTAGAAACGATATATTCAACCAGACTGTGGACAGAGGGCCACAAAGACCACGTAGGATCAGCTCGCACTATTAAACATCTTCAGTGCCGTCATCATAAGAGCCTTTTCAACTCACTGTGTAACAAATGTGGGAGCAGTATTGAAAGAACGATGTGTGTTACATACGTCACGCGTCACGTCTCGGGAGCACCGCATGGACTTCAACTATTCCATTGCATATGGTACATACCGGTGGTGCCCCCGAGTCCCCTCTGCAACTATCGGGTCAGGTTATCTGGAAGATGTAGCTTGTTGGGTTTCTCGGGCTCAAACTTCAATTGTATTGACGGAGCAAAAGTGCTAGTCGCGAACACCGCCCCGCGGTTCAACGTTATCTCTATGAATCCACTCAGTTCTGTCTCTATGAACGGATTCTCCGTGTGTGATTGTACTAGTTGGTTATCGATTTCGTACATTGAATGATTCGTATTCGCCAAAACACTGATTCGACATAGCACAACACCATCAAGACACATCTTTGCACCACCGTAGAATCGTTTCCTGTTTACTCCTGGACCTCGACAAAGCAGAACAGTTGAGTTGGTAAGAAGAGCGGGGGGTCGGAGCGGGTAGATATGATAGGCTCGACCCTAATCTGCGACAGCAATTCATAATAAGTAGGCTTCAACATCAGACGAAATAAAGCTATTTACGTCAGGATCGACGCTGAACTCAGGAAGGACTGTCCATCCCTTTTCCAAGTCATCCTCCGGTGAGATGCTGAAAAAGAATTGTTTACCAAACACTCAAGAAGGAAGGTCCACTCACGTGTATGCTTTCTCCACTTCTCTGTAGATGAGGTTCCATTTCTTGTCCTGGTCTTCGTGGATGGTAGCAGTCACCTTGTTGTCTTGCACAGTTGTGAAGCCATATGCGTCTTTAATGGCGAACCGGAAGACAAAGTAGCCAGCCTGTTGCCTGAGATTCCACTTCAACGGAGAGTGAGCCTTGGTTTCGGACATGGAAGCTAAATGTGCCATACGATATGGACAGGCTCATTGAGGCGTACAGTCTGGGAGGCGGGCCTTTTCTCAGTGACGCCAGCGGCAGGGTTCAGTTCTTCCCCAACAAGTGAGACAATTTTGAAAGTTCCCGTCTTAGGTACAGACATTGATGCGATGAATGGGGTGGGGTGGGGGGATGGGGACTGGCTTGCGAAGCATCCTCCATTTAATAGCCTTCGAAAGGGAACCCCCGTGAAACCCCCAGTTCGCATCTGACCGATTCCCGGTGAAGCGTTCTGCGGTTTAATACATTGCGGTCTTTGCCACTGGCCGGGGGACAGGCCAAACAGTCACATAATTCTGAAGGCTGTACGTCTGAACCCTCGTTCTGTAGTAGAGTTCGCAAGAGAATGTCTGTATGTGGGTTTGATATCAGCATCGTTGGGCGCAAAGAACAACTAAAGAATCTTCATACCCACGGCCCGTCGCATTGCATGTCAGGCAATAGCAGGAGTAGAATGCGTACAATAATCTGCAGAGCCTATAGCGCCGCAAGGAGTCACGTTGCATGCCCCGTATGTCTTGCATGTCCGGACTTTTAATGTAAGGCTCGAGTATTCAAGTCCTGAGTTCGCTCGGTGTGGTATGACCGTATGAGATTGATCATCAGAGGCCCATTGATATCACAGATGCCCCTTGATTGTCCAGCTTGGGAACCCCTCCGAAGGCAAGTGGTTCCACTTGGCTGCATCATTCAATGGTGAACGTGCAGTATTCGAGCGGTTCCATGTTGACAGTTCTCCGAGCCATAAATTCTCTTCCAGTGGCGAAGCGGGGGTCATGATATGGGGACTGGCTAGAATCCTGGTCTCCCGGTCCATCTGTCGGCGCAGAAGGTAGATATGAGTTTTCTTGCCTATATATGTCAGGACCTGTCCGACGTATCGCCAGAGGGTTTACGCCACCTCTCCCTTCATCCCTGGAATAGAAAATTCCACTCGTATTTGATACTCCGAATAAGAGGGCATGTACGTACCCACCTTGAAGTCGAGCGGTGGAGATAGACCGAACCAGATTGGGAACAGATGACTTAGTGAGTGTGCTTCTGGATGTTGCCATCCACACATGACCTGACACGGCGATCAAAATGTCTAGAAATACTTTTCATGAACATCACGTCTCCAGAGTTGCCACCATATTGGCATGGCCCCTACGGTGTTTCTATCCCAATGAAGACGGCAACACATAATAGATGGAGGATACCCTCACCGCCGATACACAACTTCGCACTCGAATATATCAAACAAATTGAACAAGGAGTCCAACAATCCTGGAGATAGGCTGCGGCCAGGCGCTCTCCGTCAACGTCGTGTCTGGATCCGTCGATGGAGTTGCCGTGATATATCAACCGATTGAGGGCACCAAGAAACGGCACGTATTTTAATTTAGTTTTTACCCTGGCATTTGCCATCAGTAGTACATGAACATTGAAAACATTGATTTACAATACTTACCTGTGAATCCGCGCAAGTTTTGGTCTAGTCCGAGCCAGTGCCAACATCGCCACCTCTGCTGATGGCTTATTTAACCGCGTTCGTACTCTGGGGTTCTTGGTCTAATGACTTTTACTGAGATTGGCACTTCGTGCAATACTATATGGTCAAACACGAAGTATTCTTACTTCGGCCATGCAACCTCCACAAAGTAGCAGGACACGTCTATGATTGATTCTAGCTACGGTCGTAACAAAGGTATGTCACTCAACGTGTGATAAACAGGGACTCAGAGCCCAATCTCGTCAGCATACGGCAACGCCTTCGCATCTCCGACAACAACAAATGTCGGTGTCGCCGTGGTAAGCTCGGAGACAGCCTGTAGTGAAATGCGAGATTAAGTAACTGGCGAAGATATATTCGTTTCAAATCGCTTGCCTTGGAGATGGCAGCCGCATCGACCTTGTCTAACGCAGCCAATGTATTCTCAATAGAAGCATTGGCATTCGAGAAAATCTGGGAATAAACAGTGCACTCAATTTCGACAGCAGAGGGAAATCTTGGAATAACTTACCTTTGCGCAAATCGCTTCCATGACACCATCTCTACCTTCAACGGAGGCAGCAGCACCAAACTTGGCCCTTGCAACAGCGGTCTTGAGCTCGTCTGCGCTCAGAGGTTTCTTGAGTTTTTCAACGACAGCTTTAGCGGCATCGGTAACACTCTTCGTATCGAGACCCTGAACCAAAACGCCGGTCAAGAGTGCATCAGAATAAGGAAGGTGGACCGAGATAACAGTTGCGGCTGGCCGAGGCACAGAAGACCACTTGAGAGACTGGGTCGGCGCGAGGTGTGCACTGAGTATAGAAAGTACCGGTGAAGGTGTAGTGCAGCCAAATCCAATGAATACGGTCTGAGGACCCTCATGTGAGGTGATTCGCGTAGAACCCCCAAAGTATTTTGAGGACGCGCCAGTGATGAGGGAGCCCGTGGGTAGAGCCGCACCCGCAAGAGCCTTGTCAACGAGTTCTGCAAGACGTGCAGAATCGATGCCGGTGCCAACCACAGCAACATTGCCGGAAGTGAAAGCATCTTTTGCAAAGGACTTTACCAACTCGAGGGACACGGGTTTATGTGGGTTGGCAAAGAGGGATGCACCGAGACCTGTGCGGAAGGCAAGAGCATGTGCGGCTTCAAGGGCGACGGTACTCGGCGATTGAATGGCCGCAGTAGACTCGTCGCGGACGACAGGAAGGACATATTCAGTGAATTCATGCGGAAGGAATTTGGGGGTGGTGAGGATGGATGCTAGCACGGAAGTAAAGAATGACCTGAAAATGGCTATGAACACTCTAAAAGACAGTGAAGTGTGCACTAACTCATCACCACGAAGAAACTCGGAAGTAAACGCGAGATACTCGCGCGATAGGTAGGCAGAGAGAACACCACCACGGAGTTCGCTCTCGCGTACGGTACCGAGCGTCGACCGCTTTGCAGTGCTCTGGAAGAATTTTCTCGTTGAGAGCACCGGGGAGTGAAGAGAGCTGAGCAAACCTTGAAAGCAAAGTTTTTCAAGGCGTGTGCGACACCTGGACTTGGCTCATGCCGACTGCCGACCTTGACGAGAAAAGAGACGGCGGCTGTTGGCTGGCCATTATCAATGGCTGCGACTTTGATACCTGCAGTCTTGGAGTCGACGACGGTGGCGAATGAGCGCGCCAGATGTTTGGCGGTCGACGTCCGAGATGCTAACATGGCCAATATGGAAGAGTTAACTTGGGACAAGCGGAGTTGGCTATTCGCGCGTGCAGTCAGTTCCGTGTTGCTCCGACTCTACTGACAGGTGTCTCAACTATCTAACCTATCGATGTTACTGTCTCACTTGGCTGACTGCGTCTAATGCCCAGTTCTCGTATCTTATGTAGCTTCGGGACTCTACAGCAATCACAACTTCGTCTGATTCAAAACTCGAGATTGCGAGGAAACTTGTGACCATCTCACGGTTTTGACCATATCATCACTACTGGGCGGAGATTAAGCCAGCTTTCTTTAGGTTGGCAGAGCCGATACAATTCCAAAGCATATCAAAACCGTCAAGCACGCCGGGCATGTTTCCATGGTTGGTTCTGTGTCCGGGGTAAAAGCCACTTGATTGCATCTGTGTAGAGTGACAAGGGAATACCAACCAGCCAGGTCCTTATCCCTATTGACATGGCCTCGATCAGGTGTTCATAGTGGACGGTCGTGGAGAGCGGTAGTGCCCGTCCTTGTCGACATGAATTTCTGCGTCACATAAGTGCGTATCAGACTGTATCATGCAGAGAGGCGTACCTGGGCAATAGACAAAGTTTAAAGTCCGGGCAAGAGCTTGGTTGTGAGGACCATCCAGATGTCTCTAAACAATC
>JBBPUG010000209.1:0-33857 GCA_038094535.1 Tubosaeta aff. alveolata
TTCAGTGTTTGCTCCTTTTCTTGCCGTGGGCATATGGGCGAAGCCCACCTCGGTAACCTGTTGCTCGCCGATGTGAAACTGTTACATTCCGCATAGTTCCGATGACAAGGCAAATAGGGGAGGGTGGAGCCAACTCGCCTCAAGTGTAAAAGCGGAAGGACGAGTAAAGCTGCTAATAAAGTACCTGCGCACCCTGGAATATTCGCGACTGGTCATAGGGATCACAGGGGATGTCGTACTTGCCTGGAGCTGCTGGTAAGTAATTTCTGATCAGTGTCGGATTCGTTGTCTGATATCCATATGCTGAATAGCGCAGTACAGCATCTACTTCTGGGGGACGTCAAATTTTTGAATCGAATAAAATAAATAGCACAATTTTGCGTGACTCATGCGTCTAAGAATAACATCCTGGATTTCACCGATGACGGGATATCATTTCGCCAAAGGGCTCCACACTGGTGAGCGGTGTTTGGTCGGTTTTAAATGCCCACTCGAGGCCTTATTTAGTACAACAACTTTCAGCTTATCGGGGATGCATCCTGTCGCAACCGAACGTTCATACCTATCCGATTAGTGTTGGCTCCTGGTACTGGCTATCGTATTGTGGCTTTGACATAAGTACATTCCCTTTGATTCACTTGATCACTTAAACAAGCCTGTCGGTTCTTCGAGTGACCCTGTGACCAAAGAGGATCAGGGAGGCTACTATAGCCCTTTTCGACTATCACAGATGGATTATAAATATGATTCCCGATACACCGCCCTCAACATCATGCATCACCTGTGACGTAGACTGAGCAGATGTTGAATACCTGCTTCACACTTCTGCAATGTTCTACTATCCTATACACCCAGCGGTTTCAGTCACACAACTCGGGTAATTAACCGAAATATAGTACATGGTCCAAGTGTAATGAGAACAAAATGCTTGCATCATTGATTCATATGTCTGGCTCTCCAGTGAATGCCTGTACCCATATCGTAGTTCTTATGTTGGATCTGAGGCTGGTGACAAATGCTTGGGACGACCACCGGAGATTCAAACTCAGTCGCGGCAC
The DNA here is from genome assembly GCA_038094535.1 of Tubosaeta aff. alveolata. Taxonomy (NCBI): domain Eukaryota; kingdom Fungi; phylum Basidiomycota; class Agaricomycetes; order Boletales; family Boletaceae; genus Tubosaeta; species Tubosaeta aff. alveolata. The sequence continues at coordinate 1,059 of JBBPUG010000209.1, forward strand.
ATCTCGGCAGGTGTGACTTTCGGACAGCCTACATCTTGCTATCCCACTCAGTTCTGCACCGTTTTTGCTCGTTCAAGCTCCCTAGACCTCAAAATACATCGTAGATGCTGCCCAGAGTTGTGGAAAGCTATAGGATGCGTGTTTAGAGTGACTGGGCTACCGGTCGGTATCCACGTTCTTCTACATCACAATTTTGCCTTATGCTTTTCGGAACTAAGCGCTAATTCACCAATCGCATTAGTGACTTTACTTTATAAGTGTATAAGTGAGCGGACAGCCTCGGCGGCTCCTGTTTGCTTTAGACACCCACAAGTATAGAATCTCACGAACTATACTACTTCCATGCCGGCTGTGCATAACCCAACACCGTTAATTGGTGGTCACAGCATGCGATGCAAAAATACTTGACGATAAACAAACTGGCCCAAGTAAAGATTACCAAGGCTTGATAAGTGGTCAGCGTCTCACTAAATCCATGACGCGTCGCCAACTCTTGCGTTGTGCCGACCAATTGACAACATCGTCTATCACCATTATTCAAGTGCCGGTAATTCGGACTATGAGTCTACGATGTACAATAAGTGTCTGTAAGTAATCAAAAATAGGGTATGTCATTCTGTTTGACGCAATTCGAACCCTTTTACCGATCAACTCGCCGTCGAAGCCCTGAACCCTAAAACATGCCTCCATGCAGGTTTCGGCAAGTCTCGGCAGGCAAAGGGGGTTTCTTCGACTTGCATCGCCCGACAGGCGCCCAGGCCCAGGTGCGCTCTGTCATTCCTCACTCGCCTCATGTATCGAGTTCCTGGCCCATATTGATTAGTCTACCAACGGCCGCTCTCAAAGTTGAGATGGCCGTCCCGATGGCAACCTGCGCATGACACTATCAATGTACTCAATGCCGGCAACCTAGACGACATCACGGTACAAAATAGGCCGCATCGGTATACGTAGACTGGCGACTTCCTGCCGCCCACTTGCGTTCGGCCATCTTTCGCGTCCCCGATTGCATATTCTATGAATACACTTGGATCCATTCAGATCATCGAGGGGTGCCACATGCCATCCAACGTCACCGTGCACGGTCTTCCTTCCGAATCAGCTGGCAATGATAAAGATCATATTGTCATAGAGATGTGACTGGCACTTATGGTGGGCTGTGAGGTCACTTACCAGGTTGTCACTTGACCGATACCATTCTTTGGCAACAGGTCGGCACTCGGCAGACCATTCCCGTCTCGAAGTTTACGACAGATCAGGGTTCCATCGCATATAGTACAAATTAACGCTGATTGTCCCTGGCTCCTCACGCTCGGACGGCCATCAATTGAAGTGCTTCACTTCCTCGTTGACGTGGTCACGGCTGAAATCCGGGTATGGCCTTATGCTAGCGAAATATCTTGATCGTTATTGCCGCAGGAGATCTGTGAGCCTTATGGGGGTGGCTCTCCGCAAAGTTTCATGAAGAATTGACTGCGTAAAGAGCGACATAGCCTTGTTGGGTCAATTTTCGAATGAGCCGAATATAAAGGGCTACAGTTGCCGAAGTGGCACATTCAATCCCTGTCCTTCATGTTCGATTTGTTCTCCCTCTCCCTCCTGGCATTTTCGCTCTTCCCCGTTTCTGGTGCGGTTTCAGTGCGCAAGACTTTGGATGTACGCACCAGTTTACCCGCCACTTCGTCATCAAACGTGCCTGGTTCTGTAACCGAACTTCATGTTGCGAACCACTTCATCGCGCCAGACGGATTCAATCGATCGTGAGTGGTTGATGGCAGCCGCTTCCTAATGTTTTCTTGAACATCTGCAGAGCGACTCTGGTCAATGGCGTATTCCCGGGACCACTCATTAAGGCCGAGAAGGTAAGATTTATGGTGAAGTCTGAATCTGACATGCTCATGTTTTTATAGGGAGATCGCTTTGTGATTGACGTGTTTAACGAACTCACGGATCCTAGTATGCCTCTGGATATCAGTGTCGTGAGTAACCGCGGCCATCATCTCCGCGGTCCGTTTCTCACGCATATCCCAAAGCACTGGCACGGCATATTTCAGCACAAGTCTAACTGGGCTGATGGTACCGCATCTGTTACCCAATGCCCAACACTCCAAGGCGAACAATTCGAATACAATTTTACTGCAACTGGCCAGACTGGCACGTACTGGTACCACTCACATTTCAAAAATCAGTATTGTGATGGCCTCCGAGGGCCGTTGGTTATCTATGATCCTGACGACCCCCTGGGATACTTGTACGACGTAGATGATGGTAAGTCTCTTGGTTCCCCTACCGCATTGTACAGTATTCATTCGCTCGAAAAAGAAACTACGGTTATCACTCTCTCGGATTGGTAAGCAAGCTGTGGTTTCCTCAAAAAGTTGACTAACGTGAACTCAGGTATCATGCACCCTCTGGCCAGCTGACCCCAATCGACGGTCCAGTCCTTGCAAATTCGACCTTGATCAACGGCCTTGGCCGCTATGCTGGTGGCCCACAGACACCACTCGCTGTCGTCAATGTCTCGCAGGGATTGCGCTATCGCTTCCGCTTAGTTGCCACGTCATGCGAGCCTTCGTTCAATTTCTCGATCGACGGCCATCGGATGACTATCATCGAGGTGGATGGTAATGAAGTAACTCCCCTGGAAGTCGATATGCTGCCCATTCTTGCCGGTCAACGCTACTCCGTCGTCGTTACAGCGAACCAGACCATCGGGAACTATTGGATCCGCGCATTGAGTGACGAATCCCCCACATTTCAGGGCACCCAAAATTTAGCTATCCTTCGGTATGAGGGTGCACCCGATCAAGAACCTACTTCGACATCTGGCCCACATGAATTCTGGTTCAACGAGGCCTTGCTTCACCCGCTCATCGATCCGGCTGCCCCCGGGATACCTGAGATCGGAAAGGCCGATATGAATCTTGTGCTTCAAGTTGGCCTCAATACGGTCCCAGCTTTCACAATTCAAAATGTGTCTTTTACCCCGCCACCTATTCCTGTGCTTCTCCAGATTCTCAGTGGAGCAAGACATCCCTCACAACTGTTGCCCAGCGGAAGCGTCTACGTACTTCCCTCAAACAAGGTAATTGAAATCAGCTTCCCCAACCCTGTTGAGGCTCCTGGTGGACCCGTAAGTCCCTGTTTACAAATGCGGATCCACACTAACTCTGTTGTGAATCTTAGCACCCTGTACATCTACATGGTGTATGTATTCTATGCCGTCCTGTCTTATCTCTGACTCAATGTTACCTCAGCACGCGTTTAGCGTCGTGAGGGTTGCGGGGAGCGATATCGCGAACTTTGTGAACCCTGTCCGACGCGATGTTGTATCCCTGGGCAATAGCTCGACGGACAACGTGACCATTCGGTTCGTCACGGACAATTCTGGACCTTGGTTCCTTCACTGGTAAGCGATTTCCCCCAAAGCTTTATCAGATCACGTTCTCATGCGTTCACGAATAGCCACATTGATTGGCATCTAACGCAGTACGTTCTCTCCGACGAGCAGCATGATCCTAGACTCATGTTTTGTGTACAGTGGCTTTGCTGTTGTGCTGGCAGAGGCGCCGAGCTTGGCAGCGCAGGAAGAGGGAAAGGTCGCACCAGGTATGTCACATTGTGAGTAGACTCGCGTGGTCTGATCGCTTGTCATGCAGAGGAGTGGTACAAGCTGTGCCCTGCAAACACGACCTCCTCGGGTTAGTAGAAGCAGGAGTAAAAGCGAAGCAGGACAATAGATAGTAATCTTTTTGGACATACACTTCATTTTTCCTTGCAACAATAGATGGGGACTGGAGGTAATCATTGGTGTCCTGTTACAGGTGCTTTGTGATACCAGGACTCATTTTGAACAGATCTGGGACTTTCGTCGGCATTGATGGCGTAGGTGATCTGCTTGGGAACGACACAGTAATTGGTTTCTTTCATTGCTTGTGAGCCTGATAGATTGAAATACCTATGCGGTGGCACATCGAATTTACGGCACTGCCGGCGGCTGGTATGTCCAGTGCACTTTATAGTCATTGTGCCCCTCGTCACGGTAACCAACACAACGGATGGATCATTGTCCAAACCCGGTCCAAATGTAGTGAAATACTGAACTTGAAATAAAGTCAGTTTCGCATTTACCACGAGATTTGGACTGGTTACACAAATATTGATCCACCCGCCGTGCAAGCGGTACTTTTTGTATCGAATGCTGTGCACTCGGGTACCGAGTAAGAGTGGCGAAAAGCGGCCTGGAAGATCATCTCGGAACGCCGAACCCCCAATGAGGCATTCTTTGTTCATATGAAATGAACGGCGGAATGTGAACGTGCAAGACAGAGGGCTTCAGATCGTCAACCGGGCGGACATGATCCATGGTCCCCCTTTCCCATCACTCAGGATCTGGCCCGGATACGGAGCTGTGTCTATCGTACATCACCGATGTTGATTAAGATGACTATTTATAACCATGACAATGAGCGGCGAGGCGGAGTAACGGCCAGGGGCTCAAGTGCTCACCTATTACTTGCTACCGATCCGATCCGATCCGGTCCCGGTACCTCGTCTCTGCCAGCGCATAGCATCGCATTGAAGCCCTGTGAAGGTGTCACCGTGGGAGACCGCACCTGGCCGTTCAAAAACCAAAGGTGCACCTGGTTGTAGCAAGGCGAATTTGGGCCGACTTTGCATTTGTGCGGTAATAGGCAACCTTTCAAGATAGAAGTGGCGCACGCGGGTATCAAACCAAACTAAGAAGGTTCAAAAAGTCCTTCACCACAAGAAAGTGGAACAAAAGACGAGAGTGTCCAGACGCACCTAGTCCACTGCGTTTTTGAAAGAAACGTGGGCGGGGCCCCAGCAATTAAATAGAGCGACGCCAAGAGAAGGATCTATCGCCTCAAGGTTCCGAAGTAGCCGAGGGCACCGGTCTATCGGTATACTGGATGCCTTTCCATAAGGTCTAATCTATTCATGGAATAAATCGGGGTTTAAATTTACCCAAAAGAGGTCGGAGTATGCAAGTTATTCACAAGGAATAAACCATAGCCTCACAGATATTATATATTTTTTAAATTCACAGTATAATTTTCCCTTCAACATCCTTGCATATCGTGTTGATGGATGATCCTGCTGTGCAGTTTCAAGCAATGGGTGAGCTTGAGGTAGATGCTGAGCGCTGATACGCAAGATACCACGAGAATCCTAACTGTGGCTGTGCTCATTGTCACATTGTCACACACACACAGCGTATTCCGTGCAGCTGCATCAAGACCTGGGGCTGATGTCTGATGCTACGAAAATGCCAAGTCTCAAACTGAGTTGAAGTTTTCAAAGCTATTCACTATGATGGGTCTTAGTGAGGGGTCTACAGATCGAACCTTAGGTAGCTGCAGAGGTGAGAACCAAAAAAGGTCTATTCAGGGGGGGTCCCTTTTACTCGCACTTAGTACTTTCCATTCCGGGCTTCGGCACCTCGGCAACATGCCTTTCCTGGAAAAGTCGCCGAATAGATTAGAATATCACCTTATGGAAAGGCATCCACTAAGAAAAAGGCCTGTCAGCGAATTCCATGTATGTGCCTGCCTAGACAGTAGCACCTCCGATGGGTAATCCGATACGCCACGATGTTGCACATTACGCCTGAAGCCGATCTCTATCGGACAGCTTATAGTCTGAAACTTGCAGCGAAGAGTATCCGAAGCCCCATCGTGGACGCGAGCAATCTGGTGATTGTTATTATGACGAGTAACAAGGGTTACCAGCACTGGCTGGATGAGTTTCGCTAGCGTTTGTCCAATTTGATCAGAGGTACCTGGCGAACAAGTTCATCAAAGACCGGTGACGAACCAAAATGAATGCGCTTGCCGTCCAGGAACAGTGAAACGCAAGCTTCAAATTGAGAACTTGTTTGACTGTTTCATGAAGGCCGTCACCGTGCCACAGGAACAAGCGATAGCACAGCAATACTGAACCAGAATGCCTTCTTGAACGTTTGTTACTACCGCCACCACAGTGACTTGTGTTTACCTTCGGAATGTCACGTAGGTGGGGAGTTCTTCTTTCTCCGATACCGCTGAGAAATTATTAGACTGCAAGTTATTCGTTTCTTCCTGGACTCACTGGTGTTTGAATGTTTTGTTCACTAGGTCACTGCCATGGCGTTGCGATGCTGAGGCACTGCTCGGACATAGTTGCATCGGACCTGTAAGCAGTGACGAAATCGGCACACTAGTGCCTCAGGGAACGACCGTTACGGCCGCGTCTGGAATCGAACCAATCCCGCCCACGGTCACTCAGGCTCTGCGCTCAGCACCATAAAAGCAAACATCAATGAACTTAGCTATTCGCGTCCGACTCCAAATCACCACTTACCTTCCTGTCCCTGCTGCTCGATAGCCAGCAGCTGGTCGTATTTATACCCTTGCATGGATTTTCTCTTGATATTCTTCTTGTCGTTTTTGTCAATCACCAATGCTGCCTCTATCGTGTCACGTTCCAAAACTTGGCCATTGCTCCCCCGCTATTCTGTCGGAGCCGTCACTAACTTGACAATTTCCAATGCGTGGATTGCACCGGATGGCTTATTGCGCTCGTAGGCTGACATTTGGTCGCTCTCTGCTCTAATTAATTTTTGGTCAGTACTACAGTTGCAGGCGGTACCTTCCCTGGTCCAGTGATCAAGGCATACAAGGTATATTCATCGAGGATTCCGTGATCATCTGGCTGAGGTACAACCAAAGGGAGACAGTTTCGCGATCAATGTGGTTAACGAGCTGAAGGATCCTAATATGTGGTTGAGCACTAGTGTGGTATGTACGGCGTGGGGTTCTCCATTGGGAAGCGACGTTCATATTACCTTCTAGCATTGGCACGGCATCTTTCAAAATGGCACAAACTACGTTGATGGCACATCGTTTGTCACGCAGTGTCCGATCAGTCAGAACAACTCCTTCCTCAATCGCTTCCAGGCGAACAACCAAGCGGGGACGTTTTGGTATCATTCGCATTATTCTGCTCAAACCTGCGACGGGTTGAGAGGTGCTCTTGTGATTTATGATCGTGATGATCCTTACCGGCACTTGTATGATGTGGACGATGGTAAGTGGACACACCGAATCTGTGGATCTTGAAGTGAGAGGGTTTTACAGAAACGACTGTCATCACACTTGCGGATTGGTATGCTTTCCTGAATGTCTCCGCTACAATCCTGATTGTTTCCTTAAGGTATCACATTTTGTCCCCGGTGCTCAACTATGTCGTTGGTGTCAATCCTATTTTGACTCTAATCAACGGACTTGGGCGTTACGCTGGCGGCCCCATGTCGCCCCTCGCTGTCGTCAACGTCGAGTATGGCAAGCGTTATCGCTTCCGTTTGGTTGGCATATCTTGCGATCCAAATTTTTTATTCTCAATTGATGGGCACAATTTGACCGTCATCGAAGCCGATGGACAGTTGACGGAGCCGCTGCTCGTGGATTCGCTACAGGTGTTCGCCGGCCAACGCTACTCCGTTATACTGAACGCGACGCAGCCAGTCGACAATTACTGGATACGGGCGTTTCCTAGCACTGCCAATTCGACCTTTAACGGTGGACAAAATTCTGCGATCCTGCGGTACGCTGGTGCACCCAGTCAAGACCCCACCACCGATCATACGGAGAGCGTAATGCCTCTTTTGGAACAAAATTTACATGCGCTCATTGATCCGGGAGCACCCGGAATACCGGAGTACGGGAAGGCAGATATCAACCTTAATATCACCGCTAACAATATTGGCGGTGCATTTTATATGAACGGTCATCGGTACAGGCCCCCTACTGTACCTGTACTGTTGCAGATAATGAGTGGCGCGCGACAAGCGACGGACCTCATGCCAAACGGGAGCGTGTATGTTTTGGAGCCTAACAAGGTTGTTGAGTTGACGATGCAGACTATTGGCTTTGGTGGACCTGTAAGCATTGTTCGTCGTTTCGTTCTACGTGATTTTCTTACAACGTATTCAGCACCCCATCCACCTACACGGGGTTCGTACATCATCAAAGAAATGTTCAATCCTCTAACTAGGTTCACAGCACCCGTTCGATGTTATCCAAAGCGCCAACGATAATACGACTTTTAACTACAAGAACCCCGTGCGCAGGGACGTGGTGTCTGCTGGTATACAAGGGCAACAAATGATTGTTCGATTTGTGACTGATAACTCTGGCCCATGGTTCTTGCACTGGTATGGTTACTTATTGCCTGTGACGTATCCACCGTCCTGATATCACCGTCTAGTCATATCGATTGGCATTTGGAAGCGTGAGCGTCTATTTTGATCATTGTTGTGAAACTCGTTCATGTATTCGTAGTGGTTTTGCCGTTGTGATGGCCGAAAACCCAGCGGGAGTACGGAATCATCTTGGTGTTATCCCCGGTAAGCATCTTCGCCGACTCCTCTAGTTAAACTCAGTCATTGGAATAGAATCATGGGACAAGTTGTGCCCGATATATAATTCATTGTCTCCATCACAAATAGGGGGGGTAAACGCCGAGCAAAAGGCCGCCAATATCACTTCAATACTTATTCCCAACTAACGTGTTTAATGATGTTTTGATAACGACTTGGGGTTTCTTGGCAGTATCTCTGGGGGAAAGGGTTGTATACTATAAGTTACTTTGCACTAGCTGGCAGATTAGGCCTTATTCGCGTATTGTTCAACGGACTTGCAACGGACTACCTGGTATCGATACTTCATACAAATTTATCTTCGGACTACTCCGTCCGCCAGAGTAGACGACTAACCTTTAGAGAACATAAAAATATGAGTTCAAGCCCATAACATCAATCAGCTGCGGATGTGACGCAATTAAATTTATTCACCTCGACTGAAAGCTCCGATCGCCGACGTCCGTTGAAGCGTTTGGCAACGGTTACGTTCATACTTTCCAACACTGGGAACGTTAGGCAAACACGTACTATCAATCTCAGAGACGAAGTCTTCTCCACAGCCTTGCAAACATGTCTACGGTGAAAGACAAAAGAACCTCAGTGCTAAAGTCTTAAGAGTACTTGTTGTATGGCGCAAGGCTGGACATTGACGATCTGTTCCAGATGAGCCACCTTATCACAGATCAGCAAACCGTCGCCATGGCAGGGTAGTGGTGCGGGTTGCGATTGTGACTTACCTTCTGCATCAGACGGCTTGGTACGTATCTGATCGCGCATCTTGATTCTTGATTCATATCCCCGACAGGGTACTGATGTAAGAGTGGCTCGCACGCACTTCTTACCTGTCCACGAAAAGCATGTCCGTCGTTCGTTGCCATCTACGACCAAGAAGTGTTGTATCCACCATCATATTTAGGTACTTTCGGGAGAACCCTCCGTTATCCAAGGAGCTCACGGAGAATATACGCCGGTGTCTTCGACAACGACCGCCGATTCGGAGGGACGCTGATATCCCTCGATTGAGGTATCTTCGTTGAGGGGAGTACCGGGAGCTCCTGCAAGGAACCAATTACGTCTCGGAAGACCTCCTGATTTTTCCGCTTTGACGACAGTTGGTCGCGTCCTCATGTCGTGTCGGATGTTCAGAGGCTGGCTGCCGCCGACACCAGCACCAGCGTAGGGAGGAGAAATGACAGACTTGATAATTGTCACGTGTATCACGTGACCAGTCGCGCTTTGAGTTGAAAGTCGGTCACCCCGTTTGGTTCTCATCCAGCTTGGACTCCACTCAGCCGTCTTGAAACTTGCCTCAAACAGACAAGCAAGACGCGTGCGATAAATATTCAACTTCAGACAGTCGAGCATCAATAGCCATGTATCCGTACAAGTTCGCACCATGTTCTCAGAAAAACGACGCGAACCAAGGCTTCAGTAAATCACTCAAGAGGTCAAACTTTGATGTGGCCCCGAACGCCAGCTTTACCGGGAATACACAGAAGGTGGCCTCTGATAGCGGTTTCTCTCTGTCGTCTCGCCGCGCGGAGTCGCAAGCACTTGGTAGCTCGGCCCAAGTGTACCAAGCATCAGACGTCGCAAACAGCAATCTTCTCATATCCGTGCCTGTGAGTATATCTTTTTTTATGTACGGCGCTTTTACTCGGCTCATCTCTTCAGGGGATATCTTCTCGGCTCAAGTCGGATGAGCTAGGAGGTTTGTATATGCGCGTAGAATCCATCACGCATGCCTGTTTTTGATGCATATACGCAGAAATCGGTTTACAATCACGCACGTTTGCAACGTCTACTCCGTCTTCAAGAGATCATTCACAGAGATTTGTCGAGGCAAATATACGGGGACCCGAGCCTAATCCTTCTGAGGTTGACCCGGATACCGAACCCGGGGAACTTTTTTCTCTCATGGCGATCGAGGTTTCAAAGTTGAAAAAGGAAAACGCCAAACAGGTGTGTCTACTTGTTACCATTCAAGCCGCCATTTTTACCTGGACGTGCAGCAAAAGCATATAAAGGATTTGGAAATGCGATTAGCAGTACAGGATCGGGATAACGCTACGCTCTCAAGGGATCTCGTTCAGATGGAAGCTGCGCATAAGAAGGCGATAAACAAGCACCGTGACGCACTTGACAAGGTTTCGAAAAAGTGAGAGGTCGTGATCTTCTTCACGAAGGTTTTTGAATGAATTACTCGAATAGTCACGCTTTGCTCAAGTCCGAATTAGACGGTTTAGGACCTTCGGAGTCGTCATTATTGATTATATCGGAGGCAAAGGGGGCTATGGAGGAATGGGCCGCTTGGCGGCATAGTATACAAACCCGTCTTCGAGGTTCGTCGACCCATCTTTCACCCCTTTTTATCCCATCCACCCGGTTTTTACTAGACCTCGGCACCATGTTCGATAACGACGGCCGGTTTATTTTGACCGCTGAATTCAGGGAAACAATTCATGAACTACGTTCTGAACTTTCGAAAAGTAAATCGGCATTTGGTCCGGGACGGTCTACCTGACCATCGTTTTCGTAGCTCAACAGGTGGCGGACCTGCTCCGCGATAAGCTACACACCATGGGCACTGAGCTCGCAGAAGCGCGCGCTCGGGTCTTCGAATTGGAAGAGTTGATTACAGCCGATAGGAAGCACTCCGGGTCAACTGCGGCTCATGTTCGTGAATCGGGTGAGAGGGGCTTTAATTGTACGAACAGACCACTAAAAGCGATTGAGAAGCTGAACAATTGGCGCAAGTTACGCGACACTTAGAAGAACAAAAGAGCGAGTTGATGAAGGCTTTGATGAATGCCTACGAAATAGAACAGCGATTTGTGCAAGCACAGACACAGTATGTCTCACCCCTCGACCGACAGCCCAGTAATGCTAATTTGGTATATACGATGAGGCTGCAGGAAGCACAGTCCATGATAACTTCAATGAAGGAAGAGTACGCACTTCCATTCCGGTGCTTCGGATGTCACCGCTTGACTTTTGGCTGCAAGAATGACTGCGCGTGAAGAATTTCAAGAAGAACAGGAGGCAAAGCTCCGTGCCCATCGACATGCGATTGATTTCCAAGAAGGAAACGTGAAGGATCTTGAAGCGCGGTAGCCTCGTCGTTTGCATGTGACATTTCTCTGAACACTTTTTAGAACTCGAACGTCCGAGGAACGACTAGTTCAAGCCCTGAATCATACCCATGAATTACAGGGCCGCCTTGACGCTGCGAAGACCCTAGAGAAGAGCTTGACGGAACAAGTATCCCGCCTACTTTCAGAGCGAGATGAAGCCACGGAGGAACTGAAATCCCACAATGCTGTTGTGCAAGCTTCCGAAAAAGATCGCTATTCTGAACTGGCAAAAGTGCTGGCGGAGCGAGACGTCCTTGTCGACAGGTTGAAGCTACTTGACGGCGTCAAGGATGAAGTTGAGATGTATCGCCAAAAGTACGTTATACCCCGTTAGAGAATTATGTCTACTCAGATTGCACAGGTACGCCGAGTGTCAGGTTTCCATAAAGGTATGAATTGTCAATTGATGCTGCGGTTATTCCTCTGTCACCATATTCCTAGGTCCTTCAGGAACGATATGACGATCAGCGTGTGACGTTGGCTGCGTCAAAGGAGTCCATAGGGGAATTGCAGGTAAAACTCACGTGTTTCACACAAGTTTTGTTAGAGAAACGCTTGCCAGGAGCGCCTTCAAGCAGCAGAACGTCAAGCAACCGTTGGTGTCCACCCTCTATAAAAACTAATGGCCAGTTGACTTCTTTATTCAAGGAAACAACGGATGAATTGAAACGAGAAATAATCCGTTTTCAAGAGCAGAACGCTTCGTTGAAGACAAGACTCGAGAGCACGGACAAGGAGATACGCCAAGCAACCGTTGGTGCCCATTCTCCACAATATATTGGTGGTCAATTTACTTGCTCTACAGGAAATGACGAGTGAATCGAAACGGGAAATGACCCGTTGTCAGGAACAGAATGCGTCGCTGAAAACAAGACTCGAGCGCGCGGACGAGGAGATACGTCAAGCAGCCGTTAGTCTTTATTCGCCCCAGGAATTGCAAACTAATTACCTTACTCTATGCAAGGAAATGGCAAATGGATCGAGACGGGAGCTTCAAGAACAGAATGCATCGCTGAAGACCAGACTTGAACGGGCGAACAAGGAGATCGGGGACAAAACTGCAGCATTACAAGCCCTTCAGATCGAGTTGTCTCGCCAGGAGGGCACGTTCGAAGTCCTACTTGAAACCGAGAGGTTGAGCAAGTCAGACGCACTTGGCCAATTACAAGGGACGAACGGCAAAGTCGAGTCGCTACTTACCGAGCTTTCACAGAAAGATCATCATAGGCAAGAATTGGCTGAACGACTCGCCGCCGCTGAAGCTCTGTCCGCTGAGCGCGACCGAGAAGTGGTAGCGTTGAATCTGCGTTTGGCCGAACTAGAGGAAAGTGAGAAGCGAGTAGCGGGCCGAGAGGCAAGCCTTTGCCACCGATACAGGATTAATGACCTGGTGCATTCCATTCCATTCCTCGCATTGCCTTATGATAACGGTAGCCGCAACAGAATGATAACGAGAGGGCCTTTGTTACTCTGTTGGTCGAAGAGGGCCGAGCACTGCACAGTCGAGAGATGGTGGACAAGTCCAACGAGATCAAACGGGTATGTTGCAAGGCCGTATAGACGGATGTCGTTTATACACCTGTTTACAGCGTGACAACATCATTAAACAACACGAGGCAAGAATCGAACAACTTGGCAATGCCCTCGCTCGCCGGATCAACGATGAAGGGGGCGAAAGGCGGCCCGGTGTTCCTGCTAACCCGAATACACAAAAATGGACAGCATCTGCAAAAGGTAATGTCGCACCAGGTAACGGAATCGCCGTCGACGCCACAAAGCCACAATCGCCTGATCACCCACCGGAAACCCGCGGCGCTGGCCATGCGGCCACGACACACAACACCTCGGATCCTCCCCTCCCAGGTCCTTCCGGTCGATCGACCGGCCACGCCGCATTTTCCAAACTCTGCAGGGAAGACAGCGATGATATCGCGAGCTTTGACGAGGCACCGCCCGTGGCAACGGGGAAACGCGCTGTTATGTTTGCCGAAGGAGTCGAGGATGAGGCTTTGCGGCCCGCGCGGAGAGCGGTATGTACACCTCGTCCGTCTTATTGGCCGGTGTTGACCGGTTTTCCCTTGGTTTGCAACTCGTGTGTGTCCGTTCTCCCTTTTTGTGTGGTGATTGCCCTGGGTGTGGCAGAAACACGGCAAAGGGGCTAGCGCGGACAAGTACGACGGCGACCAGGTGGCACTTTTTTGTGTCTGCGTGTCTGCGCCGGTTCCTGACTCCCACTTTTGACCAGGCCAAGAAAAGGACGACCAAGCGCCGTTGATGCCTTCCGTTTTTCGTCCAGCATACGATGTACACCATGTGGTCGCAATGCAATATCATGTCATGCGCGCGTTTGATATTAATGTTTGATGGCGACCACACCGTTTGTCCCTTGACAGGGTGAGACAACAACTGGACATTGCTACAGACGTGGGGATGGTATAGACTGGGTTATACAGGGGTGTGATGCTGGACGAGAACGCGGAACGCGTCCCGGATGTGCTAGGTCGATTATGCGGGGACAAAAAGCAAAACGGCGTGCCCAAGGACAAAAAAAAGAGACACATGCGGGCAACGGGCGAAAGAGGGTGAGAAAGGGGGGGGAGAATAATGAATAGGGAATATACAACGCGGCGATATACGGTAGATAAGAGATAGCGTCCAAGAAAGGTATCAGTGATGCAGATACTGACGAGCGCGCGGCGAGTGCCGGGCAGGGTCCAAGATATCAAGAAATAAGAACACAGTATGATACAGCGTGCGTGGAGGGGCACGGGCTGAGAGCAGTCAGCCCGGAAGGCGCAACGTATCGCCTTCAAAAACGATGTCACCCTTGTCCGAAAGGGCAGCGGCGGCTTTGGCGACTTCGGCAGTGTCAAAGTCTTCGTGTTTGTCCGGCGGCATTGCGGCGTTGAGGTATGTCAGTAACGAGGATACCGTCATGTCGTCAGTGGGTTCGTAGGTAGCCATGAAGAGATACGATATGGATGAAAATATAAAGTTCATGCTATGAAGAAAAAATATAAATTAATACCCGCTTGAGAATTACGAGAATACAAAGAGCGAGGGAAAGAAGCGCGTACCGGCCATGCGGCGAGTCCAGATCCGCCAAACCCAAGACCAGTCTTCGAGTTAATTTGTTTCCTAAAGTGCCCGATTCCACCGAGGCAGCGACGTCTGCCTCGTATTTGACTCTGGGACGTATCATGCGCACGGGGTGCATCTTCCGAGGAGCCCCGCTCATTGGGGCATCGGCAGGTGCGGATGTCCACGGCGGACCGAGTCGGTTGTCGACCACATCGACCTGCCGATGGGGCTTTTTCGCGCCAAGTGGGGAAAGTTGAGGTTCTGCGGGTGCTGAAGCCTTCAATCGACGCTTGTCCTCCATTCTGCTACATTCGGGGCCAGCACCACCGCCCTCGTCAGAATCGAGCTCGTCCTCAGCAAACATATCATCGTCGGTAGGGCTATCCTCCGTGGTGGGCTGTCCTCCTTTGGCTCTCGCTTCGGCTAACTGGGCTAATTTTTGTGCGCGCTTCTCACTAACACGCAAATAAAAAGGCCCCAACGCCCGCGTCAGAGGTAAAAGAAAAAAAATTCGAAAAGAGATGACTCACTGTCTCACCAGACATTTTCCACGATGCTGCAACCACGGATATGCGCAGTAAGAGCTGTCCTGTCTGAGCTGCACCCATTTCTTGCAGAGAGTACAAAATACTCGATTCGGTTCGACTTCTCCCACAAGGACGTCCGCCCTGAGAGTGGCCGCCCGTTGTTCGGCGTTTCGCCGACGAGATTCATGAACTGGAGGGAAGTTGGTCGGCGTAAGGTCCTTGAATGAAGAGGACGGTGAGCCTGGGATACCGCTAGGCTTGGAAGTCGTAAAGGAGGGATCCGTGATGGGCTGTGAATTCAGATGCGAGCCGTCTGGATGGCTGGCATGGAGTTCACTGGGATCGGCGGAGCAGGCGTGCACGTCATCCGGAACAGGTCTGCGTCAACTCGGACCTAAGTGCACACAACAACAAAAAAGGGAAAGACGTACTGAGAACTTGAAGAAGGCTCCGGTGGGTTAGGTAATGCGGCCAATTGAACGACGGGTTTCTGACAGCCCGAGCGATGCTGCAACCACTTTTGCACAGCTTGCATGTGGTTCTCCGAGCTGACCGGGAGCCACTGGTCGCATACGTTGCAAAGGACACGCTCGGAGTCGAATTTGCGTACGTCGGGATCCTTGGAGAACAGCGCATTGCGCTCTTCCAAACCATAGCCGTGTTTCGTATTACTGTATCATATGAATTTTGGGTGTGTGGCAGTAAGCTACCGATCTGCTCACATTTTCTTTGATAAGCAGCTCTTCCGATGGGCGTCCCATGGAATAGAACAATACGTGGAATTAGGGCGCAGGCGAATCCACTTGTCACAGGAAGCACACAAGACTCGATAGGCCTCGAATTGGGCGACGTAAGGGTCAGCACGCAAATAATCGATACGCTCCTCTTCAGTCCGCTTAGCACGGCGTCGTTTCGGGGGTGGATTGGCGAGGGCTTCGGCGGTGCTCTCTGGGGTATAAATCACGGGTTCGGGCACGGACTGGGTCGTATTGGCGCTAGAGTAGAGGGTGGGTCTGGAGGCGATAGAGAGAGGAAAGGTACGGACCACTGCCGGCGATGCGCGTCCCAATGTTTCAAGGTAAACCCGCCGGTAGCTTCGTCCCGGAAGGAAACGCCCTCGCCACAGACTTCACATATAACGCGCCCTGTTTCATACTCGCCCTTGGGCGCGGCGGGAGAGGGCTTGATGGGACCTGGAGAGAGATCACTGGCTGGGGGAGTCTTGCGCTTGCGGGGATTCCTGATAGGAATGTGGGACGGATCAGCCGGTGATGGGCACGAGGGGGAGGGAGTGGCGACGCTGGAGGTCACGTTTCTAGTGAGATCAGGGGGAAGGAGAGGGTACGCACGGGAGAGTGTCCACGTCCATATCGTGGAAGGAGCGAACTGGAAGAGAAAGAGAGAGAGAGAGAGAAGGGGTTAATATGTGTGTAAGCTAGTTCGGGTCCAAAGCGTATTTACAGAAAAGAAACAAGTGAAAAATATGTCACAGATCCGGGATTTCGAGAACATAACCAAAGCTTAATTCGCACGGATACATTCAATCTCCGCACGACATTTCGCGTTAATTATCTGCCCTGGCCGGTCGATACTTTGCATTTTCTATCTTGTGTGTCTTTTTCCATCGAATTCTTCCCTTTCCAGAAACGTGATATCAAAAACTGGCTGTTCTGTGAGCATCGCCAGGCATTCATTTCTCTCTGCATCTTATGCGATGCTTTCGGTCATGGTTTGATCGCTCCTAGAGCCTGGCCAGCCACCTTCCATCTCGGTCGCCTTCTTTTTTACATACTCGTATTCATCGGCTCTAAGACGGAACTCTACTATGTCTGGTGTGAACATCGTCGTCGTTGTGTCACCCCTATGACTTGTCGCGATCTTTCTGTGGCGTTTCACTGTCCGTCGCACATTCCTGTGAGAGCCGTGGACATGCCATCTTCATCCCTTTGTTTGTTTCTATTTTCTTTTATTTTTTTTCTTGTCGTGAGAACGCTTTGAACAGTCCACGTCGCATTCAATAATCGATTGATCGCCGTTGACATTGCTCAGGAAAATACATGGACCCATATGGTCAAGCCTCCTCCGCTCTTCCGCGCGGTTCCACTCGCAACAGAGACAGGGCGACTCTCTTATGTTTCAATGCCACCGGTCTTCCACCGTGAGGCATCTTCCCCACAAAACAAACCAGACACGAGCACTGCCGTCGGTGGATATCTCCTTTGGGGGACCCTGACGCCCTAGGCGTCGATCGCGATAACATCCTTAATTGAGGCACACCCTCTTTGTTTTCCTTTGGGGTGCGACCACATATCGATCACATCCGGGCTATTCGCTGCGCCCGTCATCTGATATGACATGGCCCAAAGTCTGATATGGAGGTCCTGCCACTGATGTTACACAGACACGACATAGGCATCTCCGTTTTAGACTCAACGAGGTATTGTTCTTGCCGACAATGGATCCGTCGTCCATGTCTCAGTCGCGTATTCCGACATTTATCATCTGTTTAATGCCAGATCACTCATCAAAACGTCACATCTGACTCCCATCGAGCGGTAACCCGATGTGACTTATGGCATCGCTCCGCCTTTATGTATGTATCGCCAGCAAAAGACGTTTCGCGCTGCTCAGACATATCCGCGGACTCTTTTAATGGCTCCTATTGTAGCACCGGTGCCACACATCTCCCGTCCGCCAACGGCTGTCACCATAGAGGGAACAATGGGAATGCAAAAAACTCTATGCCGTGTTCTCTACAAGTCGTCAACACGACGGAATTCTATTACCTTGATTCACCATCTCATGCCGTCAGGACATCTCCGGTCACACCCTGCCGTATCCTCCTTCCTCCAGAAATCCCTTTAAGCGGTCGACGATGATATCTAGGCCACCCAGCCACTTGCCGAGTTCGATTCCAAACTTTTCCTTGTCCCCTCCCTGCGAGATGCGTGCGATGAAATCTCGGCGATAAGGAACGGCCCTGACAGCGACCTAACCAGCCCGTAAGCCTCCAGACTGACATCTGAACTAGCGAGATCACATACGATGGCCAGCGAACGCACGAGGAACGTGTGGTGGTGTCTGAGCACCTCGTCGTACGACCGCTTGAAGCACACGTGCAATTCCACGGATAGATCGTTGAGCATGTGTTGCAACGCCTTGCATAGAAACATGAGACCGCTAACATTGTGACATGTGTGCCGTTTATTTCAGTCGTGTGCGGAGACAGGACAGGGCGCTCACCGAGTCAGCCGTACTAAACAAGCGGTTCCATTGCGAAGTCCTTCTGACGTTTCGCTTCTGACGAGATTCTCGAGTGTGGCCGAACTCTGGGAAGCATCGCGATAGCGCGAGCGGACACCCTGCAAAGGAGCGCTATCAGGTTCTTGTGGGAAGGAAAGTGTGAATGGAAAAAAAACCCCCGGGCACGTTCCTCAATGTTGCCCTTAATGTCTGTCTGGACAAATCCGAAGACGCCAGACCCAAGGAGATCTGTGGCCAGGACTAAATCAGGGAAAATTCAAGAGGTGGAGGACGTAATTGTGGACGCACCAAATAGCTTCAAAAGCCCGTCCGAGGCTTCCAGAAAAGACGTCGTCTCCACCCCGTGTTCAGTGATGGGAACGGTGGAAAACGACTAAGGAGGTCGTATTTCTCAACGTCGCCAGAGCGAAAAAAAAGCGAGTCGCTTACTCGGACGGTCTCGAAATATGGTCGTTCAGACATGTTGTAGGGTAAGAAGAAAGGGCTACAGATGAGGCAGTGAACCCAACGCCCGTCCATCCACAATGCCTCATGTGTCCATTGCAGCCTCGAGGCTTACCAGTTGCGACTCAGTGGGTGTGGCGCAATGTCAGCCAACGTGAATGAAAGAAGCGTGTTTAACCAAAGTTAACATTTTGGGATTTAAGTTAACGAATTAGATAATTTGCTATTTAAAAAAATGGACGACGATTAGATGACATAGAACATACTGGTCTCTCTCAGCGTGCATCTGCCGACGCTGAAGGGGTTAGTGTGCACCGTTCCAGCCCAGAGTGTGAGGCGCGTTACTTTGACTCGGCTCGTCCAACTCCATACCAGGGCTGAGGGGATGTGAAACCGCTTGTTCGACCTGGTCGTTCATGACACAAGGCGAAGTCTCACTTTGACCCCCAGTCTCCGGACTGTGGGGGGTAAATGGGCGACATGCGTACGGTTCGCCCTGACCACGGAAGAGGTTGTTCATAATTTCGTCGTTGGTAGCGTATCGGTACGCCCATGCACACTGGCAAGAGCGGTTGTAGAATCGCTCGCTCCGATAAAAATCAAGGTTCAGCGCTGTAGGTAAGGGCAGAGTTCATCCTTCTTCAGCGAAAAGGCGCGTGCGGACTCACTCGGGAACGGTGCATGAGACAGGAGATCCTCGTCCTCGCCTTCGCTGGACGAGAGGGAGTCGGAATCGTGGTGGCGAACGGATTCTTGGTGTGTGGCTGCTGCAGTTTTATGGCTTTCGTAACGTCCTGCAGGGCCGAACTGCCCCACAAGTTCTCCCTGACTGTCACTCCCGCTTCCGATCGCGTAGGACCCTGGTCCCGTGCCGTTCAGTTCTTGTGCAGCCTTGGCTTTGCTGCGCTTTAAAGAGGTCAGCATGGTCCCCAGTCTACAGCCAGAACGTACTCACCTCGAGCCTTTCGACGCTCGGACATTTTCGTCTGTGCTTGAGCCATAGGCCTGGATAATACTTGGACCTCTTGTCAAGGCTGATCTCCTTGTCGCACCCCGCGCACACGACGCTCTTCATCGTCACGTTCTTCGTGTACTCGTCTTGTTCGAGCTCTCGTTTTCGTTGCTCCAAGGTCCTCCGCTTTCTCTCGCACCCTGGCGCGATCCAAGTGTGGTTTTGGAGAGCGATGGTCTCTACGACGGCACCACTGCGTTGTTTTACAGCTACTGGGGGAGGTAACGCGATCGCTGGGTCGGGCGGGGTAGTGGGTGTGCATGCCATGCGGGCCAGCCGTGCATGTGGCCTTTCTGGGCACGCCTCCCAGTGCTCGTTCGCCAACTTGCTGACAACGTTCCACCTCGCGCCTCGGTCGTATTCAATTATGGCAGAGCATCTGCCGCATGGCATATGCTCTAGCCGATGCGATATTCGACGATCGGAGCTGGACACCTGGACGACGTCGGCAGGGCGAGACATGAGTACGAACAAGCTCAACCGTGGGTGGGGTGTGCGATGGACTAACGGTCCTCCGTCCACATCTCCTTTTGACGTCCAGAGATGTCTCCGCTTTGTTTGCTGTGAAATGTGGCACAACAGCTCAGGTCGTGGATGTTGATTGCATCTTATATTCGGCGCAGCTCATCTTCTCGAAAGTCTCCCCACACATGAGAAAGTGGTTCGAACGGTAGGTTTCCTGCGCACTTTACGCCATTTCATTCGGTACTCTTGCAGTGATGTCACTTGCCCCGGGTGGGGAAATTTGGGGTGACGAGTTACCATGACATGCTATATCGGCTTGATGGTAAGTTCTCCCGTGATTCCATCTGTCTCCTCATTCTTCGGAAATTATGCTCCTCTAATGCTGAAGCAGTCACTGGTGGGAGGTTCTTTACGCCTTTCTTCCGTCCCACAGTCGAACAGGCCCGCGACGGTTACTTCTTATCAGAATTCCATTCTGATGTGTCTCTTCTGGCGTCTTTCGGCCGTGCTGGACACTACATACGATGCTTCTGTGCCTTCCCCAGCGGTTGCTACGCAGGGGAATGATTGTGGAGTTCATTATATGCTGCTGCTGGATCCATTCCAAAGTCTGTGGACGATTGGATGCTGATATCATTTGATTAGACACTGCCTTTGTGGGGCGACGACCGCGAGCATCATTCGTCATTTGAGCGAGATCACTGCGATTTCCCGTCGAGAGCTTTCCGCGCAGTCCTGACGTCAGACACAACCCAAAAAGGCTGATTTGAGTTCCTCGTGCGATCACTTGCGCGCAGCAAACGGGCACTGAGATATCTGGTTGTCCAGGAAGTCTAGCATCCGTTGAACAGGCAATGAGTGCCGGCGGTGGCAATAGTGACTCATTCGGGCAGTCCCTTTTGAGCGGAGCGAACCGGCGGGGGCCGGTTCTTCTAGTGTTTTGCAACGCTTGCTTTGCCTTGCCTAGACCCACAAAGCCAGGGAAACGGCAACAAGGTTTGGACATTCCTGACACTCCTTTGACAGATGCTTCCTTTGTCCCTTCAGGGTGGATAAGTCGATTTAGCGGATGCACCGGGCTTCTGCCTGGATCTGTGCGAGGCACTTGGGGGTGAACAGGTGGAGGAGTATGCACGACGAGGGCCGCTGGGTGCGAAATGGGTCCCCTCCTGAAACGCTTGGTGGAGGGTCGCTCGCGAGGAAGAGGGTGACAGCGTTCGCAAAAGTGATGGGCGATTTCTTTCCTTTTACACCCATTTCTTTATTTTTTTTACGAGTCGATCCAACCGAGTGTGACAGTCCAGTTGCCATGGATTTTCGCGCCACCGCGCGGCACATTTAACTTTTCTCCCAGGCAGGTACCGCGCAACTTGTGTACACCACCTTCCAATGCCTTTAGATCCACCCAAGAGCAAGCTGAAGCGCAAAGCGAGCCATAGAGAGATTGACGAGTACAGATTTGATGGTGGCCACGCACGCGAAATTGAACAGAAGAGGAATAACGGTCAGATCTCGTGCGCTGAGTGTAGGAGGTGCGATCACCGCGCATGCACAAGACTTTTCCACATTTTGACCTCTTGCAAGGTTGAAAATAAAGTGCGACAAGCAAATCCCTTGCCAATCATGCCAGGTACGTTTTCACACCGCCGTGCCACTGGCCAATCCCTCACCCCTTCTTTTCGCACAGAGGCGGGGTTGTGCGGCATTGTGCCCTAATGGTTCGTTCATTTCGTCATCCTTGACCGCCACTTGCATAATGTGGATCTTCTACAGGCAGCTTGTCAACCGGTCAAGGCACTCGGTACAGTCTTTCGTCTCTCGGCGTCTGGCGCTGCTCACCATCCCCCTCAGCTTCGTGCTCGCGGCCACCGAGCATCTCCATCGCCGCATTGCCAAAATGAGCGAGCGGATTCGACAGCTCGAGGATGCCCTGGCCCAACTTCAGTCCCAGCACTCCAACGACCCTCACCCCCTCCTTCGTGAGGATCTTTTGGGCGCCAATCACAAGGACGACGAACCGCTAACGTTAGCCGACGAGTCCGGTGCTGCGGCGCATCCCCCAGAAGTCCTCGACACCTTTGGCACCCTCTCCATCACCGACCATGGCATATCTCGCTTCTTTGGACCCACCGGCGGATCGGAGGTGCGTCGCCTTGGACGATCATGCACGTGTCCCCGCTTATATTCTCGCTTCGTGTCAGTGTCTCTTGATGGCAAGTCCCTGTTCAGTCGTCGCGCTCCGTGTCCACGCTCATCTTATCTCTCTAGTCCGACAACATGGCGCCGTATGACCGGACGGGCTCTTCCACGCCCGATTCGGACACAGACGCTGCCCCGTTGCCCCAGGAGATCCGCATGATGTCGCAAGCCTTTCCATTTAGCCCCATGGGGTCCACCGCTGCTGTGCGCGACACCATCGAAGCCCAGTTGCCCAACTGGGAACGCGCGAGTTACCTCACACAGACGTACAACGACCAGGCTGGTTGGCTGTACCATGGTGTGTCCAAGGAACAGATCACGGAAGAGCTCCTTCCGATATACTATTCGCATGGCCCTCCCAAGGCGATGGACAGCAATAAGAGTGCTCATGAGCTTGCACTGCTCTTCCTCGTTTTCGCCACGGGTGCACTGGTCGATCTGGAGCAGGACCCAGGGAATGCGGAAGCAGAACGCTACCACCAGATAGCGCGTGCGGCCATTTGCTTGCAACCCGTGATGGAAAAGCCGTCGTTGGTCACCATTCAAGCACTTCATATGCTCAGTATCTACAACGCCATGAGTGGAAATGAATTGACGGCAAAGGAAACTAGCATGGAGACCACGTGGTCGTTGATTGTGCTTGCTGCGCACCTTTCCCAAACTGTGTGTCGTTTTATGCTCTTTGACAGAGCTGCTTATCATTTCGTATCCTTTACACCAGGTTGGACTTCGTGAGTGCCCCTTCTAGATGAAAGAAGCGTTCATGACTTGAACTGTGGGATTAGACCGGGACAGCACACGATGGGGCTTGCCTGACAAGATCGTGCAGCGACGCCGTATTCTCTTTTGGGACCTCTTTGTCGCGGACGCTTGGCATGTGGGTACCGCTCATAGAGTTTGATGGTCGTTTTGACTTGCCTTTTACCTGAAGAGCCTTATGACGGGCAGACCGCCAAGCTTCTCTCTCGCTTACATTGATTGCCGATTTCCTGGTGCTGGGAACGATGACAATTCGGAGAACGACCTGCATGCGATATGTCCGTCTTCGTGTAGCCTGTCTATCACTCCCTCACGCTCTTTTCCACAGTCGAGTCCTGGGGCTACCGTTTCGCGTGCGAATGCGTGGCTGAAATTGCGTCACGGACTTTGACGGCAGACATACCGAGCTACGCAACCATCATGGAACTGGATCGCAAAGTGCGCGAGTTCCCCATTCCTGACAATGCCGCACAAGTAGCCAGCTCGGTGACTTCTCCTGTCCCAACCATGCCTTCAGATGACTTACCCATCCCCGAGAACATGAGCCGTTTCGTGATGGCACATGCACGAGAAGTTAGTACGTCGCGTTGCGTTTGTGCTGTGGACGAGCTATTCATACATCATGCCCCAGTCTTGCTTTATCTCCATCGAAGCTTCTTTGCGCAGGCCATCATCGAGAACCCCGTCAATCCATTGAAGAGTCAATATGCGCCGTCGTTCCTGGTCACCTACCGGGCCTCGTCGACGATACTGCGGACGATCGGTGCGCAGTACACGTTATGTCCTCAACTTTGTGAGCGATTCTGGTCGATCTGGACGTTTGGATTCTCGGCTGCGGTGCGGATGGTGGTTGCTGTTTCGTGGGTGCGATCACTGATAGTATGTGCGCAGATCGTGTTTGGGACTATCGTGACGCGTGGACCTCGCTCTCCTCTGGCATCCAACGCGATCAAGGAGCTGGACGCCGCTTGCGTACTCTTCAGGAAAGCAGCTGACCGTAGCCGCAGGGCAGCGAAAGCACTCGTAAGGGTGTTCCCACCCGTCGTCTGTCTGGCTCATTTATTCTTGCAGCCTATCCTGACCAAACTCAGCGAGAAGGCCCACAACGCG
This sequence comes from Tubosaeta aff. alveolata, assembly GCA_038094535.1. Lineage (NCBI taxonomy): Eukaryota > Fungi > Basidiomycota > Agaricomycetes > Boletales > Boletaceae > Tubosaeta > Tubosaeta aff. alveolata. The sequence continues at coordinate 25,476 of JBBPUG010000209.1, forward strand.
CTCGCGGCGTCTCAAAACGAAAAACTGTCTGACCCACTGGGGCAGCAGTGGACGGTCAAGGAGGAAGCCGACGACGATGAACTTGCCATCTTTGCTGGGAGAACGCGCTTTGTGTCCACGCGACGCTTGCCCGAGTCGACGCGCCCGTCTGAGCACGTTCGCTCTGGGTTCGTACCGCCGCCGAGCAGCCTTCCAGAGCCGTCCGTGCCGCAGATGTACCCCCCTGACGGCTCGACGTCCACCGTGGACCCCTGGACGTCTGAACGGGACCCATTGCACTATCCGCCCGCGCGGTCTGCCGCCACGGAGTACGCTGCTGCCCCGAGCGTTCCGCCGCAGGTCATGCCCCAGTGGCGGCCGCCCCGGCGGACGCACTATGCGTACACGCCACAGCCCAATCCCTTTCCAGCGCCTCTGGACGCGGCCGGTCAGTCGCGGCCGGGGGCGGCGACCGCGACGACGACGGGGACCATGACGGGGGCGTCCTCGTATGCGTGGGCGCCGCCTGCGCCCCATCTGTTTGGCTCGGGGGGCTACCCCGCCAGCGGGGGGTATCCAGGCCACGCACCGCATGCGCACGCGCACCACCCGCATGCGTACGAGCGTGCGTCTGGCCCTCCTGCGAACGCGTACCCGCCGCCACCGGCCCCGCCCCCCGCTCCCGCCCCCGCGCCGCCGCAGACACAACCGGCCGCGCCGTCGGAGCTGACGGAGCTCGGGCTGGTCTCTCAAGAGTCCCGGTTGGACGAGCGGTGGACGTCGTTTATGCGTGATTCGGGTTACTTTGAAGGCTTTGGCTATCGGGGTCGGTGACGAAGCGTCGTAGTTGACTACCTTTTTTTTTTTTCCTTACATTTATTTAATCTGTGTGTCGGTATCTCATTCGATTGTTCTGGACATTGATCGACGCGATCACGCGTGGAGGGACGCACATACGAACGTATGGTCTAACCTGCGCACCCAACTGGATGAGGCGTGCATTGTCTGACAATGAGTGTTCTATATGTAGACTAGCCCCGCCCAACATTCCAAGGGTAGGCGTATCCAACAGGATACACGCACCCTGAGCCTCCGACGCGTTGTCTGCCCAACCACGCGCTCGTCGGGTAGTTCCACGCGCCGAGGCTACCGTCCAGGTGTTGGGACAAGGGCGGCGGTTGCCCTGGTTATTTACCAACGCATCTCGAGCGTGCTGCGGACGCGTTCCATCAAGGAACTGTGTCGTCAACGCAAGGCCTAGCGCAGGATTTTATTCGGCTCTAGGTGATAAATTGCGGCCACCGCAGCAGCGCGCCACATCATCGATCGGGTAGGCGTGACCTACCGTAGTCAGTGCTTCGCCAGAGGTGAGCCAGCACGCGCGCCGTGCCCTGCCACCGAGAAGGCGGCCGGCGAACGGTTTGCACCGACCTGAGACGGATTGGCGTCCGCCCTTTGAAGCCAGACTACAGACACCTCGCCGCCGATCAGAGCCCATGATGACGACATGATTTCATTCTCGACGTACTGCGGCAGACGGACTGGGTTTGATCTATGGCACGTCCAATGGAACACTGGACCTGGGCCTGAAGTGGTATTCTGACCCCAAATCAGCCAGGCAAGGATGCACTTTGATCGAAAGCGGGTGAGGCACACATACTGTCCTGCACCTGGGTCCTCTCGGTGCTAGATATGGCCTCCTTGTCCCTCGTCTCTCGCTCTCGTCACGACGGTGGGCAAGCGAACCAGGATCTGGAATAAACACCGAGGCCTGGGCATCGCCCTACGCACCATATGCTTCGGATCTGGAAAGGCATCACACATCAGCAAAGACCCACAGCCATCCGTCTGTCGACGAAAAGCGGAACGTAGAATCAGCATCAGGACCGGACTGGAGGCGCGAGGCGGTTGTATGCGCCGCTTGAATGCCACCAGTGTAGAAGAGGGTTGGGTGATGTGTCACCGACGCATATGGGGTCGTCCGAGTGATCGGCGGGAATGGTGGCTTGTTCGCCGTTCGTGCGCACCGGGATTTTATGCTGCCGCCATCGAGAAATGAACCCGTGGACGGAGAGAGGACAGCGGTGAATGATGGCGCGGGGCACCCTAATATCCAGCACGGGAGGTGCCATTGCTGTCGAGTACGTGTGCGGGTGGGGATGCGTACGTCATCTGTACGAGAGGGAGGCTTTCCGACGGAAAGCACCTCGACATCAAACCCCGGGTTTGTCCTCGTCGCGCGACCGGCTTGGACGCACAGATCCCGGGATCGAGCGGCTTCTGGAACTCTCAAGCCCCCCATCGGAACACCCGTCCCTGACTTACATAGTGCGCTGGAACGTCGGCGAGGGCATGCCGTTCCTACGGCACGATCTAGTTTGAGTGCACTCGAACCGCAAGTGAGGTCAGTCGCGGTGTCTGATGTGTCCGCTGGCTCATCCGCATGGGGCACGACGCTGACCGATCCGCGATGAGCTGCCAGCGTTCCCCAGGCACTGCGCTGGAGCATCATGAATGGCGAAAAAGCGCCATCCGTGCGGTCGCCGGGTTGTGCGATATGATCGTGGAATCGAGTCGCAGCAGCGCGCGTGACCTGTGATGGATTGGTCAGCCCTACTAGTGAGCTTGCTAACACTAATTGCTATATGCGAGCGTCGTTAGCCAAGACAAAGTCACACCCTCGAAAAGGAAACAAAAGTTGTTGTAGTACACATTAACGCCTACGAGTGTCGCTGCAGTATGCCTGGGCAAATAGTCCATCCAACTTGCAAAACACAATAACAACAACAACAGAGTCGGCTCCAGGGAGCGAGAGACAATACCATACACGCCGCTTCAATAGTGTATTATTCCTCTTTTATGCCAGGTCCATGTGGATCGACATCCAGTCCTTCTTGGCCAATGCCCAATTTACCCCGTGAGTTTGGCGACGGTCGTCGGCCATCCTCCACGATGGAATCCGTACGGAGCCGCTTGCGTGACGTCGGCGAGACTGACATGCCGTTGACCATTCCCTTGTCTACCCCACCACGCTCCGAGGGCGCATAGTGCTCCATGTTGCGGTCGCGCTCCCATGACAGCCCATCTCTCCCGTTCGCTGGCGGAAGTGCCATATGGAGTTGTCCGCTTGGCTGTGGGGCACTGTTGGATAGGAAATCGAGCCAGCTCGGATCTCCAGGGTGTCCTGCACGTGGGTGAGTCGCGTACCAAAAGGACATTATACCTACAGCTCACCTGAATCATGCTGTGGCGGTGATGTTTGAGGTGCGTGCGACGGTGCGTGCGAAGGCCAGTCTAACGGGGCGAAATGGGACGACGGCGGAGATCGGTGCTCGTCCCCGTTATCTAAGAATGCAGAAAGCATGTCTGGGGATTGCTGTGAGCGCGGGTTGGAACTGTTTGGCGGCTGCGCAGGCGGCAGATTATGTCGCATTAATTGTTGATAAATTCCTTGTATTTGGGAATCCGGGTGCTGAGAATATGTGGACGACCGAGTGTTGTACCCTGCGGTACGTGGTATCGGAGCGCCCCTCGAAGACGATGGAAACTCAAAGGAAGATGGGGAGACGAACGACTGCTGCGGGCTAGTGGTAGCGACACCAGAGTAATTGTAACTAAGCGGATGGGAAGACGGGCCATTTTGTCGGTAGTTGTTCGGTTGGTGGGTGGATGTAGGAGAGGGAAGGTATCCGCCATACACGGACTCTTCGGACGCAAGTTTTGGATGACTACTTGCGCTAAGACTAGGGGCTAGACGGGGCTTCTTTTGAGAGCTGAGGTGATCGTTGGTAGGGAGCAACCGACCAGAAGTGTGACGTTCCGTTGAGATGGGAAGGGTAGACGCACCGCTCGGAGATGGCAGTGGTGGGGAGTGATGGAGTGACATGGGAGGTTGGGGAATAGTCATCGGCCGGTGAAGAGGGTACTGTGATTGGGTATGAGCACATGCAGAGAGTGCAGTGTCTTGGTACAAACATCAGCGTTCAATCCCGCATTGCTTCCTGGAGGAGGCATGGGCTTGCTGTTACTTCCATATTCTTGTTTGAGTTTAACATCCGCACGCTTCCTGGACCCGCTACGCAGATTGGCGTCAGGGTCATCATCATCCACATCGTCGTCATCGCCGTCGCCAGCGTCGTCCAGCTTGGTGTTCGCGTTGTTCACGAAATCATGGGGTGCCCGTGTGTCCTTTTCTCCATCAAACTGGCGAGAGGCGAGTTAGTGGTGATTCCAAGGAAGCTGAAGCAGCGTACCCTGATATGACGCTGTATAATATCTTGGACGTCACCAGAGCAATATTGGTAAAGCTTGAGATGGTGACCGGTACGTTCCTCTGGGTACGGTCAGAAAGTGGGGTGGTGAGTGAAGAAGGGGATAAACGGACCAAATATGATGACTGCGACGTCGACCGAACAGAGGACACCAAGCTCGTAGGCTTTCTTGAAGAGGCCATTCTTGCGCTATGACGATAATTATAAGTGCCAAGACCAGTGAACAAAAATAGCCGGGGCGCTACCTTTAGAAATGTAACAGAGCGATTACGCTCGTGCTATGTATAAGAAGTAGTTAGCGATGGCGAGTCAAAGATGGAATGGGAGATGTGGAGGTAAAATTGGTAACGGTGGTAGGTCGAAGTCGCTGGCTCTAAACAGAGTGCGACGTACCGTGATGGGCTGAATTTCTATCTTTCTCCGACCCATCTTGAGACAAGTGGGGAGATGGAAGTGCGGGACAGAAAGGAGGACGACCAGAAGGAAAGATGGGAGCCTTAAGTTCGGTCAGCTCTTGGAGTTTGTATCTTTCTGCATGTAATTATTCCGCGACCGGGTGCCGAAATGCACAAAACGGCGCTCAGATCCAGATCCGGATTCCCAGATTGCAATCTCCCCGGATTCACACGATTTCCTTTTATGGTACCCGTGTGAACTGCAGGGTTGCGAATCTAGACCCTGGTCCTGGGATGCCAACCGCAAACGTTATTCATCCTGTTCCCACTGCCTCTTGCATCGCTTCTCCGCAGCACCGGCTCGACAACCCAGCGAGTACTCGATGCTCTCCTTAGCGTTGGCTCTCCTCGGCCAGTGCATCCCACACCTCCTATCACCTGTGACTCCTCAGTTCGGACTTCCGTTGCCATACATCAGCCATCCTTTTTCGCACACGACACGCTGACATTTGGGTGCACCCCTGAAGCTCTTGACCAGTAGTGTTAATTGGCAGCTGTCCATGGTGCCTGATCGAATGTGGCTTACAGTTACCTGCAAGCGACGCTGAAGATCCTTCGGTACAGCCTATGAACCTCAAGTTTATCTCAGTGTACCAAAAATAATAGCCTCTACGCTCAATTATCGCCTTTATTTATGCATTCCGTATTTTTACCCATGTCTTTATATACGATAGCTTGCGTTCGTCCGCACACTCTCCTCCTCGGTACGAGCGAATACGCGATTGGGTATAATCCAGCGCCCATAGATGGATACATTTCTGATTCCACGTTCTGTTGTCTGATGACTCATCGCTCTCCTTGCAGTCGGCGGCCACTGGCTGCGCTTCCACGCTTCACCTTATAGTATAGTGGCTAGAGCCACATGCATAATACCTCTCACCACATCCTCATCTCCGCTCTTCCCGCGCGCATACTGCTTCGCCGTGGATCAGGGTCAACAATAACCCACTGCTGCTCCACGAACATGGAGCCATCTCGAATAGGCAAGGCCAAGCCACTCCAAATCCTTCGAAAAGCACCGCGTCGAAGAAGTATTGACTCGCGTTTCCCCCCTCAAGATATTTCAGGACATTTCGCCCCCCGCGACCGTTTTAACAAGGTCGTACACTGTTTGTAGTCATAACTTATTTTTGCAGCATGGTCGTGTTGTTCACGAGCCTCGCGGGTAGATCCATAATGTGATTCTCTCTCCTTGTGGCCTTTTAACTTGAGTTTATCACATATAGGTGACAATGCTTGCTGTGTTCTTCGTTCCAGAACGACCTCCCTGTCAACACAGTATTGTGTGAAGGGAACTCTGCAATGCCCACGTCCACATGCTCCCTTTGAACCCCGTAACAGCATCTGATCTCTTCGCTCCCACAGATCTTCCCGCTGTCCCCGTTCCGAGCTTCCGTGCCTTGGGAAAATTCGCATTTTGCCAGGCTACCACATTTCTCCATCCTGCTGCAATTTGTCCTTTTTCAAGCACGCCACTCAGCACTGATGCACATGGTCATCTAGTTTCCATATCAGGCTTACGTTTGTTCTTTTCATCCCAACGGACGAAAGACGATCGTATCCCCTGATAACGTTCGTCTTTGCTCGCTTGCGTTGCCATGTTCGGTTTCACCCCCCCGTTTGAGCGCCTACCGAGTGCACGCCGTCGGCACGCGATCGTGGCCAACCGGAGATAGCTGGGAAGTAACCCACTGGACGCGTGTTCGCAATCCCCAAGGAGCGATTTGTGCTCCTGCACGCGTCCCCAACGATTTTTTGGCGTCTCGATCATTCCCTCGGAAGTTCGGAGGAGAACAAGACGGAGGAAAATGAAGCAACCGAAGCCGAAGCCAAGCAAAACATAAGTACCGATCACGTGTCCTACAGAAAAGCGTCTGTCGTCACTTGCCCTGAAGCTGTGCCTGTCGTGTGCGCAAAGAGGCTACACTGAGGGAGTGGGCCGTGCATCGGTGGGCATGGTCCATATGGTACGAACGCGTGTGCTTGGGGCCCTCGGGCGCGGAGAGTGATACTTGCGGTCAGGCGCTGTTGGACGCCTGATCCTGGTCGTGTGGATAAACAACCTCGTTGATCGGTGTTACGCTACGGGCTCAAACATGAACTCCGGGTGCAATCAAGCCACATGTGCTTGGCGGGAGAATATCTGAGCGCAAGGTGACGCGCGTGCCTACGATCGTTGGTGATGCGGCTTCTAACACATCCCTTCTCCGGTGTCCCCCAGGCTGTGAACGACTCGGATAAGGGGGTGCCAAGGTGCTGATTGATGAGCATGGAGGCCAAGCGTTGGCACGAAGCGACTACAGCGCGGTGTTTTAGTGCGGAACGTACAACTGATCCGATGGGCCCTGTTGCTGGTGGGGGCGAGACCGATGGCGCGCGTTTTTCATCAAGCACCTTTTTGTCAGCGAGAGCCTATCCTGCTTCATCCTCTCATGCCGTCTTCCATTCGAAACGTCGACGTTTCCCAGCCATGCGGTGCGATCGAGTGGCCGGGGTCGCCATCCGGAACAGAGCGAGGATAATCGGACGCAGGATCGCTGAGTCACCCTGAGCCGGTTGTGTCATCGGACCAGCGTCCCAATCTGATTAGAGCGTAGAGAGGAGATGGTTCATGATCGGACTGCTCGCCAGTCGTTCCCACGACGGCGGGACGCATCCCCTTGGCATCTGCCCATCCTCGCTTCGTCCACGGATACAACGTTGGGTGAGTGCTTCGCTCTGAACCGAACGCAGGGATCGAGGACCGGAGACCGAGGTACCCTTTTCCACTGGAGCCTTCTATTACCACTTGTCTCTTGACGTGATTAATAAACGACGGTTCCCGCCGTCCAACTATCATGATCGTGGTATCTCCTCTCGGGAAAACTTTTGGTGCGTCCACATCGTGAGGCTGGTCGGACCGCGGTGCAGATGCGTGCGTGGACGCGTCGTTCTCACTCCTGAGCCTGGGTATCTCCTCCAAAGGTCGTCGTTGTGACCAACCCCAGATCCGTGCGCGTGACGTCCGACTCGGACGCGTTCCCCCGACGCGCAGCACCCGATATCCGCCGTACTATGCTTCGATCTACATGCTCGAATGTGGCTTGTGAACATGCACACGACTCAGGCTGGACGTGGGGAGCTGATGGCAGGCTTGGTCATGCTTCCGGATCCGCCACAAGGAGAGAGTGGGCTAGAGTGGGGGGTCCCATTTTTTCTCACTCTTGGGGGCCTGGGTATCTTCCTTCACTGCGCTGGATACATCCGCACATCTGTGCCCCCAGCCCTGGACTCATAAAATGGACACGCAGGTCGGACGTAGGTGGGGTGCATTAGCCATGGCTACGGTCGACAGGCTCCGTGCCCACCTTTCACCTGTGGAATGGATTCTGCAACGCACGGTCGTACACCCCTTCGATTCCCCGGGCATAACGGCACTTTCTGGTGGGTGATTTCCAGTCAGATCGTTTTTGATAAATGAGCTCCAAACCGTCTTTTCGCAAGGCATCCAAATGGAACGTCCGTGATCGTACTTTAATGGGACGAGGCTATTCGATCGTACACATGCACAGTGTGCAGCCCATGTCCGTTCAGAATTCAGTTCATACGACAAGCCGAGACCAAAAAAATGTCGAGTGTCATCGGAAACGCAGAGACCTACATACGGGGCGACGAGGGGGGTGAGAGCGTATGGAGCG
>JBBPUG010000210.1:0-33820 GCA_038094535.1 Tubosaeta aff. alveolata
AGCTTCATGTCTCCAAGTCACATTGAAGCTTTGAGGACCCAGCACACCAAGCCTAGGATGTATGGTATTTGTAATTTATGTACAGTACCAGTTTCACAGAATCGGCCGTACCACTTACAGGTATGTCCGGCCGACTATCGGCCGGACCTAGAAACACGATATTTTGTACACTCCGGGGGAACTAGTTTTGCGTAAAAGTATGACTGAAGTATGTGCCCACACAGTGAGTCGTGGCGGGACATCGTTGAGCACTGGGAGCACGGCGCTCCGAGCCTTGGCCTTCACACTGCCCTGAAGGATTGGCGACCCGAGTGGACCCACGGGCCTAATCGTGTCTTTGCGGTGAAGTACTTTGAGCGGTCAGTCATCGCCCGTGAATTCATCGACACGTGAGTACTTCTCATTTCCTCCATGCTCATACAGCTGACCGACATGCTGAACCCGCCAGCTTCCACTCGGATGAAACCACCTTCCTCGCTGCATATCCAGAAGCTGGATCGGGGCACACCATTCTCCTACGTGCGATCAACAACGCACGAGAGAGACGAGGAGAACGACTGAGTCGGCCACCACGACGCAACCGTGCACAGAAGGCCGCCAGTCAGGAAGGTCCCTCCACTGCTGCTGCTACCTCCACCTTGGTGCTGACTGGCGCCGAGGTCGCATCCGAGTCCTCATCACTTTCCTAAGTCTTTTCCGATCGTTCTCATCCGTATTCTACAGCTCACTAGTGTTCTCGCTCACATTCTGTAGCTCACATTTAGTCTGTTCTCGCCCACTTTTTTTTTCACATTTCACTGCTCATATCATCCAGCATCCTACTGTACCCTACTCTAGTGCTCGAGTACTCCCGAGTCTCGATAGTTCGTAAACTACGCATGTATCCGATAAACTCCGTTGCAAGTCAGTCAGATCGCGATTGGAGTCACGACAGTCCCGCCACTTCGATGACACGAACCATCACCTCAAACATCCCCTGCCTCCTTTGTGAACTCCGGCCCACATCCGTCGGCAGCGCTCCCCATTACCCATTCCCTCCCTTCTTGTCCCTGGCCAGTTGCAGCCACGCTCGTTCGGCCGGCGGAAGTTTCAAGCGTTCGGTCAGAGCCCAAGACGGGCTCCCAGTGCCTCCGAACGAGGAGGATGCGACCGCGATCACGACGCGCCAAGGACGGGATGCGCCACTCGACTCGCGCTGGGTGGACGTGCCCACCTTCGACTCCCCGAGGCCCTCCATGGAAGGACTCGCCACCGCGGATGACTCGGATGGAGCGACTCCACACAGCACACGCCTGCGCGCAGGTCTCGCGCTCCGACGACCTCAAAGGAACAAAGGTCGCCTGCGAAACGCTGGGAGCGCGGGAGTGCGCCGTCGTCGAAAGTGCGACCCAGGACGTGCGCTCGCTCGCTTGCAAGTCAGAGGGAACCCGAAGTCACGTGCGGGTCATGGGGCCGCGCCACCGCCAACGGGGCCGCACACCGCCACGTAAGTTTTCCGACATAAGCATAAGTATGCATTACTCAAGATTCAGCAAAAATATACATGAAATTTAAGCCGGTACTTCACCTAAATACGTCGTGTGTATGGATGAAATCCAAGGGGTATTTTACTTAAATACGCTGTGTGCACAAATGAAATTTCAGTGAGTAGATCACTTGAAAACGTTGACTTTTGAGTGACTTTCATTGAGTCCACGGATCAAAGAATTTTGTTGACTTTCCACCTTTTTTTGTTGACTATCACTCTGAATTTATAGCGAAAACCAAACAAATTTTGATGCTTTCACTTCTCACAGTGTAATTATTTTCTCCACAGCGCGCGTGATAGACTTGGTTAGGGCTACGATTGAATTCGGGCCGTCACGATGCCGTTTAGTCCGCAGAGTCATGCCACCCACTTTTTGTCACGATAAGCTTCAGCGCGTTACATCACACGCCGATCTACAACTGGATGTGAGCCTCTCTCTCAACAAGGGCAAGGCATGGATCCCACTGACCGACGACACCCCCAGCCCGAAACGATCACGACACCTGGTACCTACAGCGTACTTGCGACGAAAAGAGCGTGGGAGACAAAAAAAGGAAGAAATGATGCACCTCAGCGACTAAAGGGAACGACAAACCTGAAAACAATGCCAAGACCAATCACCGTATCGTCGGCAGCGTCGGAGTCTCGATGGAATACCGAAGCCGCTTCGACTCTCGCTCGCGGATGTGCCGTCGCGCGTTTAACCTGTCAGACAAGGGCGTTGAGCGAGCAAGCTGAGACCCGGCGAGGGCTTACACGGCGAGGAGGGAGTTTGCATAGCCTGGATGACGGCGTCGAGAAAGCGTCATGGAGCGCGCATCAGGGGACAAGAGGGGACGTACATCGGCTGAGGACGATAGCGACGGAACCAGTCCAGTGCTGGACAAAATACTATCATGTCGTGGAACGTCGTCACAGTCAGGCACGAGGGGACAGCGTCAAATACTCACGACCACGCCAACAGAGATGGATATCAAACTAAGGTAAAAGATGAGCACATGGTGTCGTGCATGGACTGAGAACGCAGCGCACCAGGTCAACGCACCCATGTTGATGAACACAATGACCAGATCACGAATCACGTTGGTTCGGCGGAGCTCCGAATGCCATAGATGCTTGAAGATGGTGGTCGTGATCACGATATCACACAGCCTCGTGCTCAAACTTGCCGCAATGGGCACGAGCTGACAAGCAAAGGGTCGTCGTATGCGCTATTTTCTGGACACCCTTCTTACCGGAGTAGTGAATAGGTACTTCATCGTCCTGTTCCTTATCCTTGAACAAACGCGCAATCAGACTCTGAGCGGTGATAGAAAGAAATTTACAAACGACTCGGCGGAGGCCCCTGAAATGAGTTGACGGGTCAACGTTCAACTCCGAGAGAAATTCAAATAGATGAGAGTACGAACATAATCCAATCCTGGAGGAATGTTACGACAGTTGGATATTTGAAATTACATCTACCCACCTAATTGTAAGAACGCAATAAGTGCCTACACATTTTAAGGGTGAACCGTTTTTGAACAATGGCGTACCCACAGTAGTCAGCGTGATGTATATTCGACCATTGGTAACTAATAAAATGCCTGGATGAACTCTTTTAGCGGAAGAAGGCGACATGCTCACCTATCCAAATGCGATGGCAATAGAAACTACAATGACATGTTACTAAACGTAATGAATAATGACCATGTGTTCGCATGAACCTTTGCACAGCAAAGGTGATTAAGTACTTTAGAAGGTTCCGCGTGAGTTATGCATACCAGGTGAGGCTAGAAACTTACACTCATGAGAAGGACAATCTGCGAGTACAAATCGTCAATGCGAGTTTGCATGGAATACGAATAGTTGAGTGCTCACAAATGCATGGAGAAACCGCTCACCATGGCAGATCCGTTTTGCACGTTGTGACGTCACTTCTGTGACAAACCACGAGCACGACCCAGTAGAACTGGCTGGTTCCAATTAAGTGGAAAATATCAGCAATACTGAAAAGGAACGTCATGTCTATGTCGAGACGCGGCGCCGTGAGAGACTGACAAGATTAGAAGAACCTACGACGTAGCGAGTTCAGCGCTAGCACGACAGACAAAACAGAAGCAAGACGCACCAATGACTTGATGAGGATTGGATCACTCGGAAAAAACCATGCGTAGTGTAATGACTGTGCGATTGAGATACCATACATTCTATCTGGCTATAAGTCTCGGGGGGAGGGGGGATGATGGAAAACGGTCGTGCATACACCCCGGAAATGCTTAGTCCTATGCCAACATCGATGTTTTCTGCGATGTCAAAATACGACGGAATATCGCCCACCGATCACTCCTGGGGCCCATGCGGCTTTCACGAGGTCGTTGGGCATAACAGAGAGTCCGAGATGGATTTCTGAAGGCTGGAAATGACGGTTCCGTTCAAATACTAAGATCTAGTGCACTCACAAGCCGAACCAAGTCTGGCGCACGCATGCATAGGAGAAGCGGCACATTGTGGTATCAGGATCAACACGTTGTCATAAACCCGGAAGGTTCGGTACTGTTCATCGCTTTATTTCGCGTTCCATTGATGTACGAACTCTGGAGTTTCCTGCGGCGCTTGTTTTCGTGGCAGTATGACTTGGCTGTGATCCCTGAATTACCAAATACTTGGAAGGCATCGAATGGTCATGCAGGGATTAGTGATGGGTTGACTATTGCTACAACCGATGTGTGCTACAAGAGGGATGGGATGAACTACTGAGAAACAGAGGCTGTAAGAGCGTCAATGTCACTCATGCCTCGGCGAAATATATGACTTACCTCCACTGTTTTTTGAGCCATGGTTAATGGTCAATCCAGTAGCATTGGAGTTTGTTGTTAGGATCGAATGGTTGTAGAAAGTCCTGTTGATATTGATGTTTATTATTTGGGGGGAACTGGGACCCAGGGTGGTGGCGTCGGGTAAGCTGTCAGTCTCATCAACACCGACGACAGAATCGTCGTTTATTTGGCTCAGTAGTTGCAAACTTTCAGCGTCGGTAGCAGCTAAACTCATTAACACATCTGTTTCAACTGTCAACTGATCGTACTATATAAGACTGCCATGGGTTCCTCACCACTCTCCACATTTTCCAGTTCAGTCATAAACGGATGATTGATGAAGGAATCCGAAGTGTGAGAAATGAGTGTATTTACTCCGTCGTGAATTGTTTGTAGAGCATCTGCGTCCAGTCCACTATCCACTTTAACAGCGATCCCACCCACTGTTTCCTCTGCCGGTGCCGGATCTGAGGTATACAAGATGTACATCAACGAGTATATTGCGATATTCTGATTCACCTTTGACGGGACGCAATTCTGTGCTCCGAACAGATTGCATGGATTTGGGCCAGTGTTCCTCTTGCATCGATGCGGATGTGTTCTGAGAGAGGTACTCATTGAAAACGAGTTTGAATGCCAACAGGTTACTAGCCTTCGTCTCAATATATAGTGCCAGAGCTGCGTCACGGAACAGTCGTGCAGCTCGGTAATTCAGGAAGAGCTTGAAAGGATTGATTGTTTGTGGCTTTTCCAGTAGCTTGATCTTCTTCACTAATAGGCTGTCATTATGGCGTAGCCGCGTAAATGCCCGATAACAGAGGAAGGAGTGGATCACTTACACTTCAAATTTGAGTCTTGTATCGTAAATAAAGTCATGACTCTGAGATAGATCAATGCCTAATTTTTTAATGTATGCCATCTCTTCCAGCGTTGCAGAAAGCAGAACGTTGCCATCACCGATCGCCTTGCTAGACCCGCGGACAAGGGGAAACACACGTGGGTCAAATTTTGCGGCATCGCCAAGGTTGAGTGGGACGATCACGGCATCCGATTCTTCCGAGTCTAACATCACTTTCAGAGGGGGCCACAGTGTAGGGTAAGGAGAGGGTCGGGAAGAAAATCTAGCTGATAAGAAAGCTCCACCTATTTCCTAGACAAGTGCCTTTTCGAGGCTACGCACCCAGATTTTCCGGCGCCGGAGTCCTCCGCTTCGCACAAATGTTTGCGTCTGTTTGCCTCATATTATTGCTAAACAGTCACAGAGTGACTGGTCCCAACCCGATTTCCATTGCTAAGCTGCTCCTGTAATGGCGTCAACAAAGATGCAGGAGGTTGAGCTGCTCTCCCGGAGGGGACTCGAGATCTTCGGTTCACCTCCTTTTCGGCCAGAGGAATTGGATCCCAGGGAGGTCTGGTGGAGAGACCGGTATCACCAGCTAGGTAGCCGTGGATATCGTCTTCGTCCTAGGTATTCTCCCAATTGGGTACCTTCGTGGACAACATCAGACAAGGATTGGGGAGACTGCGAAGATGGGAGGAGGTTAGAGGTGCGCATTCTCGTCTTCAAACCACAATCTTTGACAAGTTTTTGTACAGCATAGCCGGATAATTGATGCGACCCGAATCTCGGATGGCAAGGTGGTCACCTTAAAACGGATCGATCAGTCAATTTACCTCTACGAAGTTGAAATTGGACTGTATTTCTCCTCTGGGGCCCTCGCTTCTGATCCTGCAAACTATTGTGTGCCTATCTATGACGTCTTTACTCTGGACGGCGACAAAAATAATGCCATCATCATCATGCCTCTACTGCGGCCGTACTCAAACCCGCACTTCAATACTTTTGGGGAAGTGGTAGAGTGTTTCCACCAGTTGTTCAAGGTAACATTGTTTATTTTTGCTGTCAGGCGCACACCCTCAGTGTTTACTAGGGACTCCAATTCATGCATCAGCACCACGTTGCCCACCGGTGCGTAAACACTCGATTTAGTTTTGTGGTCTTTAATGTTACCCTAGAGATTGCATGTATCGAAACCTCATGGTCGAGCCTACACGTCTCTACCCTGAGTCATTCCATCCCATTGACAAGGATCTGAACAAGGACTGTACCGCGCCAGCAAAATGCTTTACGCGTACCCAGCGACCGTCAAAGTATTATTTCGTCGACTTTGGAATTTCTCGCCAGTACAATGCCGCGAACGCTCATCCCAAGGAAGTACCGATCTTGGGCGGCGATAAGGAGGTTCCTGAGTTTCAGAACTCCAGTGAGCCCTGTGATCCGTTCCCGACTGATGTCTTCTACATCGGAAACGTTATACGGCGGGATTTTATTCTGGTTAGTCTTCACTTCACGCTAAGCACCTGCTACCTTATCCATCATCGTAGAAAAAACGCAATTTCGAATTTATGAAGCCGTTGGTTTCCTCGATGATCCAGCCGGATCCAGCGAGGCGTCCTACAATGGATGAAGTAGTAATCCGATTTGACGACATCCGCCGTGGCCTGAGTCAACAAATGTTACGCTCTCCGGTCATAGACAATGGCGAAGATATCTTTGAACGGATCACTCGCGTCGTATTCCATTGGAAGCGCCGGATTGGATTTATCGTCAGGCGTGTTCCTGCTGTGCCCACCCCATTGTCCTAGATACTGCTCCTTACCATCATAATGCTATGCTCGTCACGCGCATATCGTGATGTCCCAATCTGGTAATAGTGCGAGCCACTGAACTACCCTCGACCTCTCTGATGTGGCAGCGAAAGCACATCTCATCAGCAATATGTCCACGGCCTTGTCCGGACTTGGCGCACTTGGCCGCCAGGACCAAAGTGACTCTAAAGCGCGATTAAGTTAGCTTAGCTCCAGCGCGTCCAGGATTCGCGCGAGTCAAAATTGGCGAAAGGGATAAAGTAGCTTAAGTACCACTTCCAATTCCACTGTCAAAGCTCCCCTATTCATAACCTACGTCTAGCATCGATCACTATCTATCGCGAATTTAGGCCTTTGCTCGTATCATGATATGCAATGCTCGCACACTTTTTGGTTGTAAAGATTTTTCCGACATCGCATACTGTTTCGCTCTCGGCCTTGTCCGCTTTTCGATAGCCGTCCAAAAGCACGAAAAGCTAGATGAATTGCTGATAACCTATCAAACTCGAATGGTACGTGTGAAACCGGTTTGAAAACGCAACTGCACGCAAACACGATGAACCTATACACGGTAGCAACCAATCAGGCCTTTTTACCCTTGCGCTTACTCGTGGTACCATGCTTGAAAAGACCCCTTCCTCCTGGGATTAGATCAACCCCACCAATTGTTTCCGTTCTGCATGGAGTGGGGTCGGAAGGACTAGATATCGAGCGACTGGTGTGTGACGAGGGACCAACACGGGATGGTGGACAAGGGCTTTTCGATCGTACGCCGGGGCATTTCTTGACGCCAGCGCTGAGCAACGGTCCCCGCGACGGCAGCGGCGTAGCAGAAGGTGACGTGAGCGGAGAACCGATAGAGCTCTGGCGAGATTGGGGCGAAGATACTGAGGACGGCGCAGGTGACGGCGCACGCTCCTGCACAACCTTGAGTCCTGATTCTGCAAGTTGTTCCAGTTGTTCCGGATCAAGTTCCCAACAAGGATCCATATCCATTTCTTGCCAGACTTCGTCAGTTTCTTTGTGCCAAGCAGGACTGGGTGGCTGCGACAAATCCATCATGGAGACGTCTTGTTCGGGGGCTGTGGGCGTGACCAAGGAAGTTATGGTAGCAGGGAGGGCGACGGCAGGGACACCTTATTGAACAAAGAATCAATCAGACATTTGATGAAATACGATAAGTATTAAGACATACCTTCTGTTGTCTTTTTCGGCTTGCTCAACCTTGGTTTAGGGCGTGGCTTTTGCTGTACTGTAGGTGGCACAGAAGGCAGGGGAGGAGCTGAGACCATGGCTGCAGCACTTTGTGGATATCAGTAAATACGACTGCGCAACTGCTCATCGTCCAGCGCAGACCAGAGTGTATCCTATTAGCATGTTCAGTGTGTGATTGAATGTCGAGCAACAGCACGAGCGCTCACCGCGATAATCATGATGTTTGCATATGCCAGGTTGAGACCAACAGTACCGACCATCGAAAGAATCAAAACGCGCGACCCGACGTTACGAGTCGAAGTACGGAATTCCTCAAGGATGGACTTGCGCTTGTTCGGAGGGATGCGACCATTGAGTTCGAGGGCTTTGATGCCACGAAGCTTCAAAACCTGCAGCCACATAGATGATACAGAACAAGTAAGGAAAGACAATGAAAACGCACATCTTGTATGGCTGAGTTCGAGCTTGGGAAAAGGGAGAACACGACGATGCGATCGCAGTCATGTTTGCTGTCGCACACTTGAGGTTCACGTTGAATGGGGAACAAGGATCTTTTGTCTGCACCAACAGCGAGGGGTGGTGCGTTGTCGACAGCCAGGTGATGAGCAACAATTTCCAGTAAAACGTCGAGTTTTGTCGATGCGCAATTTGTCTTCCAGTCCTCGAGTGACGTCGGTTTTCTCCACACTTCACCGTTTCCTTGCGGATTCATGTGCGGGTGGAGCAATCCACGTCGAAATTCGATATAAAAATTCTGTACGGTGCAAGTAAAGTATTAGCAATAATTCATACGAGAGCCGAATGAAGAGAGTAAAAGACGTCGAGGACGACTAAACAACGCGCTGCTCGTTGACAACTCGAGAGGAGCGACGACGACCGCCCAGGACGCCCACAGAACGCGTGGCTCTGCTGACACCTCACGGGCAGACGAAAGCAAGAACAAAACACGCCTAAAGTGAAAGGGACAGCAGGGATCCCTGCCGCCACATCCACGAGTGATCAAAGAAATGGCGAGAACGAATAAAGACATGCATGCAAAAGCAAAGGCGTAAGATAACTTACCTTCCCTGCCCCCGCGAGGGTAGTCACCGGACAGTGGTCGATGAGTTCCGCAGCAATGGCATGGAGACGTTCCTTTTCCCACCCACGCAGATCCAAGAGGAGGACATGAACGTGGAACGGGGGCAAACCGAATATCTTGTTGCCAGCGTGGTCGACGGAATCCAATGTGCGGCGTATGATGTACTTTGCGTAGTTTTCTCGAATGAAAGGGATCCACTGCCGTAACTTTGGCACAAACTCAGACGAAGTTGGTACCTGTTCGACTTCGACGCCGCCCAGCATGGAGCGCAGCCGATCAGCCACATCAGACTCTTTCTCGGCCTTGCGGTCCTTCGCTTGTGCACGATTAAGCTCTTTTGTCATTTGCTTGTACTTGTCCCTCGATGCGAAGGACGATATGCCCATCATCGTCCCCATCAGCCATAAGTCCTAGTGTAGCACATGGGTATATAGAAAACAGGGATGAATCCGTAAACTTACTTGGAGTTTCGTCATAACAGGTGTTGCAGTCATCGCAATGATGGATTGGGATTGTTTGCGAAGTGCATGATACGCGGTATGTAATTTGTTGAATTTTCGTGCCGCATGCGCCTCATCCATCACGGCAAGCAAGTACTTGTGCCCATATACAGTGGTCAGCGAGTGTGAGGAGGAAGGCTTGACGGTCGCCTCGACGTCCTTGATGATGTCGATGAAGATCGTGGTAGCATCGTCTTGCAGGGCCTTTACGAAGTTCAAATAAATTAATTCAAATTTAGCAATAAAAACGACTTACGCTTTCGGTCGCGAGAATGATCCGCCTATGAGCCGGCTGTTCACTTTGCGAATATACTTCGTCCCACCAGGCTTTCCTTGAAGCCAGCTTACCCACGTATGGCAAAATGTCAACGGATTTCGGAGTGAGGAAACGACGCAATTCACGTATCCACTGGTTGTGGAGGTTAACCGGGCAAGTGATAACTATCGGGAGGTTGGGTATATTGCCTGGTTGGTTGTGCCATTGCTTGTTTGCTGAATAGTTGGACATTTGAGTTTCTGTGAGTGTACAAAAGTAGCGTACTAACCGAATCGACCCGGGAACTTTCCCGTCTTTTCATGACATTTTGCGTAGAACGAGAGCGTCGCTATCAAGCCGACGACCTGGAATGTCTTCCCAATCCCAACGCCATCCATCAACAACACGGGGTCGCCTTCGAATGCGCGCTCGACCATCCGAAAGATACCGACAAGTTGATGCCATCGTGGACGTAAGGGTTCACGTGGGCTTGCTGGATTCCCTAGCCAATCGATGCCTTCATCAGACCAAGGATCCATGGTGCCGTCTGGATCTGCATATTGCTGGAAACACGGTATCATCTTGTCAGGGAAACCAAGCATTTTCCACAGGTCATCTTCGGTAACCTTGGCCAAATCCTCGACACCTTCCCTCCAAGACATGTCAAGTTCTGGACCCTCTGGAAGTTCTACGATAGCAGAGTTGTCGTCATCCGCGAGGCCGTCGATGGCGACGCTGATGAAGTGTTCGATCTCCTTGACATCTTCGGGTGTAGCCAGGCATTTCAGCGCCTCACGAAAGACTTTCGGCAGAGCTAATGTGGAGAATTCGATAAAGTAGTAGTCGGGTGAAAGGAGACAACTTACATTGACGAAGTTCCAGCTTTGTGTCGTCATTTTGCGCCTCCGCCAACAATGCATTGAGTAACTTCTGTTTGTCCTCAACCGACTGGATCGCAGCCTCGTCTTTGTACCGCTGGAGGATGACAAGATCCTTCCGAAGAAGTGTGAGGTAAGTCTTGAGCGATTTCATGGGAATGGTGGATCCCCTCTCCTCCATTCCTATGGTGGGAACGTTGGCAGTGTACACACAAAAATGAGCGAGCTGACTTGCCTTTCAACGCAGCTGAGATCGCGTTTTTGTTCTTTTCCAGAGCTTTCTCCTCACGTACGAGTCCCTTGCGGTAATGATGCCAGGTCAGAGTCATGACCGTTTCACAAAACTCCTTGATGTCGGGATCCATAAATGGGCCATCATCACAGAACGCGTCGCTCCCAAACAAAGCTGTCGCGAGGGGAAGAGGAACGACTGAGTATGCCTGGGCTACATGGAACGTTAGCACGGTGGAAGCCTTTGAACGATTCAAGACAAAACACACCTCTCTCCAAAGTAGGGAACTGTCGAACGGAATTAAGTTAACGAAGAGTACTGCAGACAACAAACTTACCGTTCGCATCTTAAGGCGTGCCATGGCATCATGGGGAGTAAGCCTGCAATCGACGAAAACCTGGTCGACGGTCTTGTTGAATCCCCACCCGCGTGTGCCAGCTTGCACAAACGCATTCCAAGTCTTGCGACCCTCGGAGGTGTTATCGGTAAAGCCGCGAGATGAGTATCCCGTACGTTGAGTCGGGGGCAAGGACCAGAGCTTTTTTGCGTACAACTTGACTCTTTGTGCGTCCCCTACAGTCCATTTGGGATTATTTGGGGCAGGATCGCGTGGTGATGCGTCTGGCGGCGTCTCCCAAGGGATGCCAATGGCTTTCGTCATAGACTGCCAAGTCTGGCAATTCCATGGCAAGTCGTCTGTCTGGCCGAGAATGAGAAGGGCAGTGCTAAGAGATAATGTGGGCATGAAGGATGAATAAAGAAAAGTGGTTTGTGCACCTGATTCACCGTTTCGTCCCTCGTTTTAAATCTCCGGGGTGGGCACGGTCCCATCGTGGCACGGCGATGTCGTTGCTGTTAGCAACGCTGTCTTGTGCAGGGTCAACATTTCACATTGAGCCGAGATCAATCTACTGGCGGAGGTGTAAGTTCAAGCGAAGACGGAACCACCTAACAGTGGAATAGAATCACCGAAGCGAGATAGAAAAAGTGTTTGAAGCTTACAACCTTTTACGTCAAACAACCCTGACGTATTGCGGGCGTCCCGGACGACCGTGCTAGTCTGCTGCGCACGCGTCCACGTAGCCTCTGAAATCGGTCACGACAAGTTAATGAACCGACGGCACAGTGGGTACCAACATCAACAGGGCGTCGTCGACGCCCATTTGTGCTGTTGTTGTGTTCCTGTTGAGCTATTTTGCATGACATGAGGTCACTACTAGTAGTATAGGCGTCGAGGACGCCCGCATCCATCACTGATCACAAAATTCCGAAATTGCCCGATAGGGACTGTCACGTTTGTCACACGTCGAGCATGTCACTCGCGCGCAATGTGGCCTCCCACTCGACGATTGTCTACCTCTCAACGAAATGACACAATATATTCAGAATAACCGACAGAGAATCCATCGATCTAGAAATACCAATGTCAGCGTTATCAGCAAAACTTCGCGTAAGTTTTTTTTTCTTCCATTGGTCACGGCTGTTGAGTCTGAACACCGTCATAGTCAAAACTGTGACGTGAACGGATCTTCGTCGGGTGCAGTGAGTGGAACAGCGCCCCAAGCATCCTTGAAGTGGCGCTGATTACACAACGAACGAGGTTGACTCTAAAGCAGTCATAGCATCATCACCAACGACGAGCAATGTATGTTTCTCTACGAGTTTGAATATTTTGACTGACATCATAGTTTATGCAGAAGGAGGACTGTATCTAAATCCATGCAGCTTACAAGGCGCGCTTTCTCTTATTTGTCTTGGCAATGGTCATGAGTCAGGTCCTCAGTATGTCTACCGCCCCATGCTTCGTCTTTGAGGGAAGGACAACCGCAGGTCTGGCGTCGATGTTGGTGTATGAGATTAAGGCTAAGAACCTGCGTCACGAAGCATGTTCGACCCAATGTCCACCAAGGTTCATTCACTGGCCTATTTTCCTGAAAACGGATGATGGAGGCACCGTTGAGCTTCTTGGAAATGACACCTAACGGAAGGCACGTAAGTCTGCAAAATATTGGCTGATCATGCCTACTGACAATACATTGCAGGATCTTGGGCTTGTTCTCTCATGTCGTCAACATGGTTCCTGGGAATGTAGTGTCTCCGAGATTCTATCCGACGATGTTCACTATGCTTCCAGGTCATTTGGAGTCCAGTCAGGCGGTTACTTCGCCCGCGTCCATTATTCTAGCCGTGCGGTCCAGTTCCTCTCCCTTTCTCAATGTTATTGTAGCTGTGACCTGGTTCTACGTCCGGATCGACTTTCACGAATTCTTATCGCTCTGTTCTCCAGCTACCTTTCTACCTCACGTGATTTCGAAATCGCCCATCTTTGCCCGTTTTTCTGAGACGTCTCTGGAGTGTCGACTATCAGGGTCTACAGTCAAGAAGCCATCTCCATTGTCCAAGACTCACTTGGGATCGACCAAAACCAAATGTGGGTGATTGTTCTATTTACCGCGATTTTCACCATTTCTGCCGCTAGATCCTCGGGCTGACTGGGACAGTCTCGTCTCATGCATTTGAAGCGACAGGTGCACTGGTGAGCATATGTCCTTCCAGACGCCTTCTCTGTTGTCTGACTTAAATGGCAAGAATTACTCTGTTCGTTCGGTGAGCGAGGCAGGGCGAAATGTGGTGAGCATGGAGCAGAATTGGCTGAGCGCAGGTAAACCGTATGGGTGTTGGAGATGAAGCTGTTCATGGCGCTTCCAGTGAGTATTCACTGGAGCTGGATTTGGTGTCAAAGATATCTTTTTGACCACTGTTCGTAGTTTCCCGTCGCTTTGGGCCCAGGCTTGACATTCTCTTTTACAAAGACCAATGGAGAAAATTGTGATTGTCGGAAGAACCGATTAGGGAATGTCGTCTGTGAGTACTGGGTCCCAGGTGTTAGCTGTCTACTGCTGATATTGTGGTAGCTGCTTCGAGGTTTGAGTTGCACTTGATCGCCTGCGCATCCCTCCCTCCAACCGTTGTTTTTTTCTAATGCCGCGTGCCCGTCTTGATAGGTCTACTTGAAATCGTACGTAGACGGTCTTCCGGATGGTCCCTACACATGGGTATCAGAAGAGGTGGTTCACTGCTGTCAACTGGGCAAAGATGGCTGTTCTGTTTTACGCAGGCACTATTGAAAAGGCAAATGTTTCAGGGGTGACACGTTGCTGATGGTTGTGTCGTCATATAGTCCAAGGTGCTCTGCTTGATGAAGATACGATTTCGTATTCACAACAATTTCTTTTTTGCAGTGTGCCGACTCACTCAGTGGGTAGTCACGTCTGCAGCGAATTTGGGCACGGACATTCAGGGACCTCTTTTTGAAGGCGTGACCATCCCAATGATCGCGTACGTGTGGCTGAGACGAGGTACCATGCATGCTCCCTTTGGTCATTATTGTCCTCTACAAGGCGAGTCTATTTGAACCATCGTAGTAGTCACTGCCTGAATGCGATCACGTCCTTGAGCAGGGTCGCGTAGCCGAGTTTGACACACTGCAAGTGTTGTTGGCGGATAGGTTGAGTCGGTTTCCTTAATATGTTCCGAGATAATCTGTAATGGGGTAGAACTGGACATGATCTTCGCTCCTAGTCATACATCAGATCGCAGTGAGGAACTAGTATGGTTTCTCACTCATTTTTGTGCTAGACATCATGTCCCTTCATGTTCGCCCATGCCTGTTCTATGACTCCGTCGCCACCGCTGCGTCTGTTTCCCATCCGACACAACCACTACTCACATGAACCGTCCCAGACTTACTAGTACACATTACCCGCCCGCTGTCGTCTTGGACGCCCTCTTGTTATTGCCCTTGGTAGTTAGGCTAAGGCTCGCTTGCTTAGGTTGACTCATCGACTTCAAGGTCCGTTTAATCATGCCCTAGATCATCATTTCTTAGTACGTCTGATGTTGTCACTATTGTCTTGTCTCACAAGCTTTCAACCCAGCTCTCTCAGCGCAACTGCATGGGTGTTCATATAGGTGCGGACTTTATAATGTTTTTGTGTGCCCTCACGCTCGTTCCTCTTCTTTCCCCTGCTGAAAAATGGCTATGCGTACCTATCCAGACGACCGCGAGCGCAACCCCATCCAATTGACGCTGCGTGAATTCGTTAATAAAGGTATCGGATACTACAATGCGATCGAGGATGGCGGGCAAGCCGAAAAAATGAAGTTCTTAAAGTTCATTCTTGCCGGTCGCAAAGGTATCAATCTCGAGACGCAGCGGAGTATCACTGTCAACGCCGTCCAGGGACTCGAGGACGTCCAGAATGTCAACGTCACTCGGGACTTCGACTCGTTAATCGGAACGACCAAAATGTTACCTTACTCCGTTCCCTTCACCGTCTCACCTACTCCTTCATTCAATGATACTCTGAAGAAAAGCAATCATGTCAAGGCAATTGCATTTGACCACAATGTAAGTCCGTTTATACTAGGTGCCTTTGAACTCTGACATATGGTATACTAAGGATAATCCTGTGAAAGTCGCGATGCACAAAATTCCGAATCTTCCCTTGGGAAAGGTTGCAAGCAGATCCGTCGTCCGCGTTTTCTTTCCCCGCATGTATGAACATTTCGCACGGAATGCTATACCTGGCCCTGATATCGAACTCATCTACAATCAATGTCTTCGACCGATTATTCTGCGTCTCATGCCAAATCAGGCAGCTCACTGGCCTGCCAGCTACGAGGTTGCAATACAGGGAGGCCATGACCGTCGTGGGCGGCTTCACTTTAGCACTCTCGACATCCCTGCGCATCTCCTTGACGAATTCGGTCGACAATACCTCCAATTGGTGTCGCAGCTGCGGCCATATTTCCGGGATGCGTACTTCGGCCATGAGCTCCGTGGTTGGAAAGCAGCGACGGTCCACAATTTAAATCAGCACGGAGAAGGCGAGGAGGACTATGAGAAAGTAGGCGCGCTCGATGATCTCACAAGGGTACTCAATATGGATCTGATCGTACCTGAACAATGGCTCGTCGACATTGGTCTAGAGTTCGGGATTCCCGGAAAGATCCTAACTTGGTGCTCCACTGGGCATGCCGCCCTTCTCCGCCATATATTTCCTGACATTCCCGACATCGCGCATTATATGACACGGCAAGGATTCTTTGTCGACCCACAAATGAATCTCAAAGACCTCTCGGGCTTTCGATGGCAACCAAAAGCGGTCTCAGAAAATGTTGAATACATACAGGCATATACGACGGAGAAGTCTCTGTCGTACAAACTCCACGACAGTATCTTCCGCTCACGGAGACCGTTGGAGCTACTGACGAAGAAGACGTGCGAGGCGTTACTAGGAGATCTTGACAAACAGAGCACCAGTCTATTCACCTGTGCGGGCAACCATGGCGACAATCCCGCACAAGGAGGGTGCGCACGATTAGAGCTCAGAGTTTACCTTCCCGATGCAAACCGAATCCTCGACAACTTTCCTCCACAATTAATCGACCAAACCATTGTACAAATCTCCGCGCATAACTGGTGGTATGTAGCTTCAACGTCAACAACACTGTGTGACTCATTTGATCCCTTTTCAGGTACTTTAAATGGCTTCGACTCGCAGCTGTTTACCTCGTCATTGAGAATATACTCAGAACGGATCCTTTTGATCGGGAATCTGAAAATGCTCTTGCACTTGGCGCCCTTTCAGTTTGGATCATGAACAGCGTATATTGAACACCCGATGATAGTTTCAAAGGCCTTGCGGCTGAAGCATCAGCCCGTGTCTTGCAGCACGCAGCCGACAACCCTAATGCTCCGCATGTGGAGACCATTCCCCTTATGGACGAAGCAGGGGTATATTTCTTGTGCGACATTGTCGCAGACAATCGTACAAACAACCTCCGCATTCCCTACGCAAAGTCGTTCTCCCCCCAATTGATCGCAAAAGCGTATGACAAGGGGACAATGAACGAAGTTCGTCGGATTCTTGGATGTGGTAAAGTAAAGACTGGCCGGCGTAAAGTCAACTCAGAACGAACGTCGAACCGTTCGGCTCAACACACAATTGATGCGCGCAACTTTCACGATCCAAATACACTGCTTCCTCAAATTGGTGCTCGACTTGATGGTCTCCCCATTCCTGCACCACGTCATCCTCATGGACCAGATGTCGATTACTTTCTTCGCCATGGGGGTGGTACTCGTGATGGCGAAGAAGAGGATGAGGATAGACTCGCAGGAGAGGATGTTGAAGATCCGCTGAAACATCAAGTTCAAGAGATTCTGTTACAGATGTATCATGATATCCTCCACGAATCACCGAACAAACGTGGTCAAATGGAGGGTGCCTGGACGAATATCCCAAATGTACTGCGCGGCGAACAGGCCACAGAGGAGCTTTATATGACGCTGCAGTTGCCATTCTTCGGGGTCCAGTATACCATATGCAATGAGCAGCAATGGGATACACACTTCAATAGGTTCTTCCCAAAAGAAATCCCCGCTCACGCAGGTCAGAACTTCGGCAAATGTCGCTATTACCACACGTACCTTGCGCTGGTCGCCCGCCTGACACCCCGACATCTCGCTCTTGTTCGTGCTGAACTACGTGACAAGTTCAAAACACTTGCTTGGATTCCATTCACGGAATATGATCGGATGTGGTGTACGAGAAAGCGTAATGGACAGCGATGGGGAAGCTTACCAGCGAATGGCGCGATGGAAGGCCCAAATATCGCGATCCATCCTACTGCCCAGGGAAGACTTTGTACCCAACCTGTCCTGCGACCAGTGCCAGCAATGTTACATGAGGAAGAGGAGGAGGAGGAGGAGGAGGAGGAGGAGGAGGAGCCAGCGGTTCGTCATCAGCCAGCACGACGACAATCAGTGCGCCCCGTAGCCGAAGAAGATGAAGAGTCGTCCGATGAAGAACATCTGGTATAATGATGGCCGGTAGTACGACGTGTTGGAAATGGCAAGCGCATGGTTGACGGACCGGACTGGACAAATATATCTTTTGCATGTCTGGATTAGTTTTTTTTTCGTTTTTCCGTTTTCATTTTCGGTCTCCTTTTTTTCGTCTTTTATTTTCGTTTTCGCCATTCACTTTTTCATCTTCGTTTTGCACTTACTTAGTTGTCTCCGAAACTCTGCTGTCGATCCTGGGTGGTGTACCATTTCGATTGATTCGTCTCATCAGGAAATTAACATGTTACTTATGTCAGCTTATCGACTGCGGAATAAGTACCTTTAAGTAGGATCCAGACTAAGTAGACATAAGTAGGTTCCATTACTGAAATTCACTTGCCCGTTGCTTATTCTTCTTAATTCCCACTTGTGCAAGTAATAATAAGTGCGCATTGGTACCGATAAGTACATGTAAGTAACGAAATAAGTATGGTGCCGCAAAGCACGTATGGTACATCTGCGCGCCCCAATCGTCGTTGTCGCCCAACCTCCGTAACCGTTGTGGCAGTAGAGCACGTGGTTGCGTCACATTGAGTCCCCTCGTAAGTGTGGTGGTGGGTGCGTCCTGAAGTCGCCCTTCTGCCATGTCAGCACGGTGGTGATGGTAGTGGTGCGCATACCTGTGTACCACCTCCCTGAGCGCCGCTCCCACTGGCTCGTCGTCGGTGATGTTGGGAGGGCACGCCCTTGCGTCGCCCTTGCCATCGTCGTCGTCATTCATGGATGCGCCGCCCTGCTTCGCTGTCACCGTAGATATGCCCTGGGTACCTTGACCCTCATCAGCGTGGCAATGGTAGCAACGACCATACATACCTATGTCACCCTCACTGCGTCGTCCCTATGCGCAGTAGCTTCGTTGTTGTGGTCCCATTGGGTGTTCACCCTCGCCTTGTCGTCATAGTTGCGGTGGGGGGACACAGTCGCGTCGCCTTCGTGTGCTTCATTGTCGTCGTCGTCGGCACGCCTCATCGTAGTAGAAGTTCATGTTCTTGGTGGTTGGTGGGCAAGGAACTTAGCGGAATTTCGATTGAACTTGTAGGGGAGGTCACGTGAGTTTTGAACATTACAGTACACACGTGACTTGTTAGTCACACGCACACACAGAGGACAATGGTTGCGACCGCGACGCCTTCCTATCGACAGCTAGTCTGGTCACCAGACTAATCAGCCTAGTCCCGGAGATCTCACTCAGATGCAACAGTTCCCGAACTATTCGTTCCTTCATGGAACGACATCTCGACGACTTTACTCCCACTCTTCCAGGCGGCCTAACGGCTTTCACAGCCACCACCACCGCGCTGAGAGATAAGTATGGCACAGACAACGGTGAGCACGCCCACCCATTTTCACACGGACCGTGCGCGTTCCTCACCCACTCCAGTCCCATCAATCTGCGCGCGCGCCACCCACCCATTATCCGCTTGTCACCACCGGCGAGGACTGCGCAACAGCGCACCACCGCTCCACCATGACGACAACGAGTGGGCGAATGGGTACGCGGCGGCATGCCAATGGGGGCGGCACATGACCCCACAACCATCATGTCGAAGTCGGCAGCAGCAAGGGCGCGCGACACACGGGATGTGCACCACCCCAACAGCTTGCGCGCCACCCGCAGGACGAGGAGGGGGGTATGGGCTGCGCGGGGGCGCATCCACCTCAACGACGATGGGGGCGAGGTAACGCAGCATAATGATGAAGCCGACCACCGCCATCGCGACAGGGGCGAGAGGCGAAGGGGCGCTATGGCGCACAAGGGTGGTAGAGCGGTCCCGCACCATACACAGGACGACGAGGAAGGCGAAAGGGTGCGACAGCTCACCCACTACCCACCAGGATGACGCGCGGGAGGCGCAACAGCGTACGGAACCACCACCACGACGCCGAGGAGTGGCGTAACCGCGCACGGCACACCATTACCCACAGGACGAGGAAGGCGGGGGGCGCAACCGCGCACCCATCACCCACCGAGACGACGCGCGGGGGGCGCAACGGCGTACGGCACCACCACCACGACGGTGGGGGAACCGCACGGCACGCCTACCACCCACAGGACGACGAGGAAGGCGGGGAGCGGAGCCGCGTGGCCGCACGCGGCACCACCACCATTACCACCACGACGGCTGGGAGGAGGGCAACCGCACACGCCCCCCTCACCATGCACCAGACGACGAGGGGGGCGAGGGGAGCGTAACAGCTCACCCTCCATTAACCAGGACGACGAGTGGAGGCGCAACGGCACGCGCACCACTACATGACGACGAGAGGGTGGGGCAACGCAACGGTGCGCCTCCACCCAGGATGAAAGGCGGCACTGCACCACCCGGGACGACGTGCCACGGCGGCGAAACGGCGGCGCAACGTGAAGGCACCCTCGCCACCGCAGTGCCGTCGACGGCGGGTTGAGGTTTGCATGCCCGTGGGCCGACTCGTGCAGAACCCTAGCCCGGCAGGGCCAGACTGCGGTATTACTTTTATCTAGCTCAATATCTACTTGACGATCACTTGCTCGGCTGCACGCCATACATAGCGAGCTTGAGACTTGCTTAAATTTAACTTATTGCTTGGCAAATGATAAGTAGTGTGACCAGTTGTCAATAAGTACATAAGTGTGAATAAGCAGTGTGTTAATTTCCTGATGGCCTGTTGCATGTCACGCATTTGGGGATTATTTGAATTAGTCCAAGGTTAACCAACATTGTACTAAACTAGGAAACATGTTTGGTAGCTAATCAGCAATCACTGCGGAAACGAGAAATTAGCTAGACACTAGCTGTACTTTGGTATTTGTAATAACTGTAACCTATCTGAACTTGTCCACATATCTCAACACTAACCGTATTCACCCTTGACGAGCGGAAGCTTTCAAACTCAGATGGTGATATCCACACGCTAACCAGTGTTTGATAGTCTGATCGGCCAAGTAACTCGATGGGTGCGTTTAGATCCACTAACCATTCGTTAACTCTCATCTAGATTTGTGTTTCTTTGGCTAACTGGATATGTGGATCAGACCCTCAAGTAAGTTCCTTTTTTTCACTAAGTCCAGCATGACACCCGAGCCTAGTACCTATGCATTGTTGTTTCAGAACAAAGTCATCCTCGAATTACCCCTTAAAAACGATGAAATATATCACTTCACACATATGCCCGAATACCCTGGTCACTTGGTGTGTTAATCGCACTCTTGGCTGATTTGTATTTCGCTGACACTGTCTACAACTACAGACCATTGAAATTAGGCCATCACCTAAATTTGTGCCCAAAGACAGTCCCAAGGTGTTGCAGGAGCCTACAGAGAGGACAATTGTTGAGATCTCGGCCCCTGATGCCAAGAAAAATGTTGGTCAGTGCTTGTCCTTTTATGATCTTATTTGTTCCTCCAATCGTTTGCTGCAGGTGGGGATTCAAGCGAGACGGAGCCTGAGAGTGATCCTGAGTTTTTAGCAGAGATTGAGCGGATCAGCAAAAGGGTATGTTGTTGGATTTTGGGCAAGCCCACGCGCAGCCACGGTCCCGCGGACGTCTCTTTGTACGATACTTTGTATTCATCTTCTTTTCTTTGTCCCGACGAGATACATTTCTCTTTTCTTCCCTTTGATGCTTTGTCTGTCGAGCCGTGATCATTACGATACGATACGATATGCACCGTATATATACGGACGCTCGACCACACTCATCCTCAGTCCATCACACGATCGCACTGACTGAGGTGAGCATCCGTCGTAGATTTGTTTACCTTACACTTCATTGACTTGTTTCGTAGTCTTACTCGTTTAGGTGAATATACACACAGTCCATCGCACGATCGCGCTGACTGAGTCTTACTCGTTTAGCGCCACTCTCGCTCGTATATTCCCGTCATATGTGTCACTGTGTTCACTTGCCTACCAACTTTTTATTTTTTTTCAATTACAGGATAATCTATCCAAGCCAGAACTGACACCACAGGGTGAACATATCTATTCTGAACCATTTATGGATGACTGGTAGTATGTCGATGTCGAGTACCTTGTAGTTTTTCCAGCCACCAAAATATTGAGGTGACTTTGTACGACATGTCCTACCTTATCACGTCCTATCTTATTCCTGCCAGAACCCCTCAACTCATTGATGCCTGTGCTCATCCCCTGCTTCTGCCAGGTCCACAAATGCAAGGGCACCCTTCTGCCTCCGGCTATGAAAAGGATTCATGATTGTGCAAATCTTCGGATGAAGACGATCACATTGCAAACAATTCACAGGGGGATCATACAACCAGATGCTACAACTAAACCTCAAACGCTCTCGCTTGTCAAGCCCTACCTGACATGTGAACCTCTCATGCCTCCAGTGCTTCACTTTCCAGATCTGAGGCTGACATCCTCATCTGCTGTCGAGCAAGAGATGTTAGATCATGGGACCCTCACTCAAGAAGACCTTGATATCATGACTCACAGTTCATCCCTCCCAAACTTAGGTCCTAATTTCCATTCGCCTGAAGCCCTCCTCGATGCTGTCAGCTACTATGCAACTTGCAATGTGTTGATGAGTGTGGGTGCCCAACCACTCACGAGCCATGAAGCATATACACTTCTGAAAGACCTTGAAACCCGTCCAATTAGCAAGAGGGAGCTTTAAGAAGCTTACAAGAGCCTTTCTGGAGATATGGACAACACCCAGCCATCTGATTCACTTGACGATCTGGACAATCAGCCTACTCTGGGACTAGACCATGAATACTTTAAGGACGATCAGGAGAATCATGAACTGGAAGAACCCGGAGATGTAGCTATAGTTGCTTCAGTAAACAATTTGTCGGATCCCCTTGATGATCCATTTGCACCACCACCAAATCTGTTTCACAATGGCAATCAGTGCATGGCTGGACTTCCTCCCCATTTGGTGGTTATATATGTGACCATTACCAGGCTGCACCTGCAATGGCACCTACCTTGTGCTGCTTGCAATGCTCTACTCACCATCCTATCATGCTTAGTTGCATTTCTGTCCTCAAGGTTTGCCCTTCCTTTCATGACCCTCCAGTCCGTGATGAACGGGCTTCGTCTGGATCCCCCGATCTTTATGCTTCCAGTTTGCCCTCGATGTCTTGAGGTATATCCACCTGTTGGCTCTCTCCACATCCAGGACAGCTGTCGCACGTGTTCCATTGACCTATTTCTTTCCAACAAGACCAGGCGAGGTGGAAACCAAGTAAACAAGATTCCGTATCTCAAATACCCATACCTTTTGCTCTCTTGGCAGTTCCACTCCCTTTTGGCAATACCTGGACTTGAGAAGGCATTGGACGAATGGTGAACGAAGCCTCGTGTACCTGGGCAATATCAAGATGTATTTGATGGTGACATATGTTAATCAAAACTCAAAGCATCCAACGGATCTATTTTCTTTTCCAATGAACCCGGTGAGTTGAGTGGCCCAAATGGAGAACTATGCATAGGTGTGAACTTGGGCGTCAATTGGTAAGTCTCCAATATTCCAGTTTGTTCTAGGGTAATGTTGACCTTTGTTTGAGGTTTTCTTACATTTGGAGCAACATCACCCCATTGCACTCGTTATGTCCAACTTCATTTTCCATCTGTAATCTCCCCCTCGAGTACAGGCATGAAGTACATTATCATGCAGTGATATCACTAACATTCCCTCTCTTTATGGATACAAGACATCAAACCTTCTCCTCACAAGCATTCTTCCAGGGCTCAAGGAGCAAACTGGCGACCAAATCCAATGCTTTCTTTGCCCAATTATCTCTAACCTACTTAGACTGTGGAAACATGGTATCTGAGTCCCAACTGAGTCTTGTCCCCAAGGTACGTATGAAGATTCTTATCTTGTGTATGCTAAGCCCAGATCGATAGGCCGCTTGGTCTGTGTGATCCTTGTTGCAGTTGTGTGTGATAAGCCTGCAGCACACAAGATTGCTGGATTTGCCTCACATTCACACAAGAAATTCTGCATGCAGTGTTGGATCACACAGGCTGACAAGGACAAGCCATGTGCATTTGAGAAGAATGGTCTGTAAGCATTTGTTTTTGCGAGGGATGCTCATGCTATCACATAGCCTTCCCTGAACAAACAGATGCAGAACACTGTAGGTATGGGGCTGAATATGAAAAGATTTCTAGGCCCACAGCACGAAAAATGTTTGTCAAGGAGCATGTGACATGCTATACTGAACTCTCAAGACTCCCATACTTTGATCTCGTCCATCAGGTTGTGATTGATCCAATGCACAATCTATTCCTAGGTAAGTTTACTATTCTCTCAACGTCTCTACTGATAATTTTGTCAGGCCTTGTCAAAACACACTTCTATAACATATGGGTTCAAGGGAAGATACTTTGTGCCAACCACGAGCTCTGCGTGTTGCATCAGATGCTTTCTGACATACGTACCTGCCTCATCAATTCTTTTGTCTCACTATGTCCTGTTGGAGTACTAAATAAGGGGCAACAATGCCCAACTAAGGTAAAGTAAATACAAGGTATTAAGAGTCAAGTAATGTCTCACCTCAGAATGTGCCACAAGTACTGAGCACAACTGAGGTGAGACAAAGAAGTCAGAAGGGTTAAATAGTGACGAGGATACGCGCTTGCTAAACTCCGGACAGGTCCGGAACAGGATAGGTGAAGATAGGCATGCTGCTTCGGGAAATAACAAAGAGTGCAGCAGTGCATGTTCGGACGGAGTAGGAGCGCCACCAAGCGACTGACACAAGGTAAGACTATACTATAATGGGTACACGTAAGTCCAAAAGAGGTAGGATGAAAGGCGGGTAAAAAACGACCAGAGTTGGTCTCTGTACGAACTCCGGATATGTCCGGAGTTATACTTTGACATGTCCACACCACAGTTCATTTTACCATCGGCATGTGGAAAACTTCCCACCGATATTGGCATGCCATCAGGAGGGTCCCTAACAGCTGATCAATGGTTATTGTTGTCAACTGTGTATGGTCCAATAATCGTAAGTTTCGTACCTATTATACTTCCATTTGATACTGACATAGTGTGGTTTCATTCATAGATACCACAGCTATGGAGTGCATGTCTACCTGATGTGGACAGTCCTCAGATTCTCTCTGACCGCATCTCACTTATCTCTCGTCAAGAGGCAGAGAAAGCCACCCAAGCTGCAAAGAAAAGTGCAGATGCTGAGGCTCTCAAAGCTGCTAAAGCACAAGGTAAAGCTGAGTATGAAGCTGAAAGGGCTCATATAGCACAAGAAAAGGTGGTGATGGTGGAACGCAAGAAGGCTGAAAAACTCAAGGCAAGTGCAGCAAAGAAGGCTGAGAAGGCACGCATCCTGGCAGAGAAGAAGCTCGAGAAGGCACGCGTTGTGGAGCAGAAATGGGTATATGTTTCCTTTTTATTACATGATTTGACATATTCATAATTGTATAGCTAGCAAAGGGGAAAGATCGTGCATATGAGACTGTCTCCCAAAACCCTAGTGTATGTGTTCCTTGCAATAAGGCACCTGGCCAACTCTGTACAGGTTGATCTGTTTGAAAATGGAGTGAGTGCACCCTCTATGGCAGGTAACAATCCTGGAGAATTACTGCAAGAGATAATACTTGACAGTGAAATGCCTGCTTGTGATGATGATGCAGTCTGTCATGACGACCTTGATGACCTTAAGTTCGCCCTCCATCCAGATGACCCTGCTAACTTTCTCAAGCTTAGTTAGGCACTTTGTCTCCTGATCAAACATGTCATCCTCGAGTCTGACATCACAGAAGCAGACCACCTCCTGCGTGAATACTGCACTGAGCTGATTGGGGTGAGTAGCCTACATATTAATAACCTAATCTAATGACTCTCAGCTTTATGGATCCAGTTGTATTAAACCGAATCATCACTATGCCACACACATCGCTGCTTGTGTCTGGAACTTTGGGCTGCTTCATGATTTCTGGATGTTCTTGTATGAATGACTCAACAAAGTTCTCAAGTCCTTCAAAACGAACAATCACTCTGGTGGCAAGTTGGAGGCAACATTTTTCATGGATTTCCATCAGATGTGTCAGTCAAGTTGTCTGGTATGATATCTCTATGTGGATTCTACCACAGCTGATAATTAATGCTTAGACTTACTCACTCCTGCAACATGGAGGCGATTCCTTGCCCACATGAGTCTCAGAAATCATGCTCAAGGCATCATGTGAAGAATGGGGCACAGTTGCAAGTCTGGCTGCGCTCTCGAAGGATCTGGACGAGATATATGCAGATAGTCAGGTTCAACATACTCTATGTTTGAATATACTGATCTACAATTACAGGAAAACAAGAATACACTCTCAGCCCAAGGTGCCAGCAAAAATGGTTGTCAACGGAGACAAGCGTTTTACTCACGAAATTGCTCAACACTAGTACTCCTGAAACACCAGTTTATTGCTCATTCATGTGTCCGTCCATTCCCAGAAGTATTCCTCTGAACCGGGAAGCAACATTTTTTGACTATGTCATCATACGGAGCAAGCGATACTATGCTTTGCTTATAGTAGGATCAAGATCATCTTCGCTCGCTAAAGTCAAGATCCTGGGTCGTGGGCCATCTCAAGAGCAATACGCACATGGGGAGATCCTAGAGATCTTCCAATTTGATCAAGATATCCATCATCGAAATGAATCCATGTGGTTTGCACGGATGTGATGGTTCAAGCCATGGAGCAGCACATGAGATGGTATATGGGATTTATTGTAAGTGATATTATACATCCTATGGATTAGATTCTGCTGATGAGATCATATAGTTCAGGAGTGAACATTTGTCTATGGGAGCTTGAAGAGTATCTCCCTGAGGACTCAACCTTCCCCACCTTAATCACCCTTGAATGGATCTCTGGACAACTTGGGCTCAAGACGGTCTCAATTGGTCCTCAGAGGATGAAGGTTTGGGCCACGATTGACTTAGCAAAGGTATGGAACACATCAATTTTCGGATGTACTAACACATTGCACAGTAACCAGGGGCAGCTTGTACTGACAGATGTTATCATACCATTTTTTCTTTTGTGACAATGAGTACAGTATGATCAAAATATACTTACTCTCCTGTGAGGGATTCTACTAGCTCTTTCAGATAGATGTGATCCTTGGCACTGAGGTCACTCTCCCTCGCTTTTGCATACAGACCCTCAAGCCAGGGCATCCCCTTAAGAACATCAACCGCTGGGTTCACATCCAACCATGCCTCATGGACCATGGGCTTGTAGGGCTTTGACGGAGGGAGTTTGTGGGAGTTTGGTGCGCAGTCAATACTCTTTGATGGATTAGCATTGAACATATTCTTTTCTCTTGCCTTGGCAACTCTGTGGCATTTTGGGGGGGCAGGGTTTGATTGCTGAGTATCTTCACCAGGCTCAGGTGTAGCGATGGAGCCACAAGATCCCATGCCTCACTTTTTGATAGCGTCCAGGATACAAAGGAATACAACAAACTGTAAGGTCCCTGGTGAGTAAGCAATTTGTGCTCACAAGCAGGAAATGATCATACATCAAGAGATTGCCATTTCAACCACACAACCTTCCTTCCACCCTTGCCCACATTCTGTTTTTGTCAGCAGCTCAATGAGTCCAGGCTCAGCTCATTCTTACTATAAGAAAAGCTATCCGACATGAAGTCGGTGTCAATCAGTGTTGCAGCACCAGCAACACTATACTGCGCTTCAAATGCTGGAACAGCTGAGCGACAATTACCCACATGCTAGTGATCACTAAGTAAAATGAGAAATCAACAGAAAAAACAGCACATACTACAGCATGCTGAGTGTGGTGACGGTTGTCTCGCTGCTTGTTCTCATACTTCTGACTTTTGACAGGATCCTTCTTCGCCACAATTTGTTGGGCAATGTTGTGAAAGTAAAGCTTTGCTGTGCCCTTGATGTTATCTAGGGTATAGTCCATGTCATCAATCTGTTGCGGTGCTCCAGTTGAGCGGCGATTCTGGGAAATAAGGTATGTTATGTATACAAGCAATAAAATGGGTCACTAACTTCTTCCATGTCCCACACACACTGGACAACTTTGTTGATGAACTGTCCATTTACCCCCTGGTCAATCCGTGCACCCCAAGCTGGTCTCCATATCTTCCAATCATTGACTGTGACAAATGGCTCACCACTGGGATGAGGGATCTGTCCAATCAACTCAGCGAGACACTCTGAAACGCTCAGTGACGGATCAACTCCACAAAGATCAAATATCATAGGGTGGACTACCAGCTTCATCCTCAGAGTCAGCAGTGACATATGAATATTTAGTGGTAAGATCATGTCACCTTTAGTTCAGATGCTGGTTTGACAAGTATTTAGCAGCACTCGTTTTTGATGGCTTTTCGGTGAGCGCTGTCTTGACATCTTGCATTTCGTCCTCAAACTTACTTTGATGAGCAATACTTGACTCATATGCTCGTACAATTTGGTCCCCCCTACGCTCAGTGTCCAAGATGTGTGTCTCCATCTCAGACATATGTATCTCCATCTTTTGCATACATTCAAGAAGATGATGTGGATCATGCATCAGTGGTGAGGGAGAAAAGATATCTTGATGGTATGTGGGCCCTGGATAACTTGAAGCTGACATTGCATTCCAACTAGCAAGCTGTGGCGTATGATGGACTAAAGGCAGGGTGTTTCCATATTCATGGAGCGGCGCATGAGGGTTTGGAGCAACAGATTGTGGCCGCAACATCAAGTCACCATATGACACAGTAGGCGAGGACTGCATAGGCGATGGCATCACGCCTTCCCTGCAAATTCAGGTATGTTTTTATTAACTACCTGGAACTGAAGGACACGAGTCACCTGTAGCTCAATTGATATCCAGGGTTGGCAAAATTACAGAGTAAGTCAACTGCTGATCCTTGGGTGTGGGTCACTATCCCTCTGACAGGCTGAAGGAGGTGAGCCCTGTGTAGCTAATCATCTATTATGAATTACTTACCAGATTTTGAGATGACAGATGTGCTGGAAGGAGTCCAGGGTATGCCGCATCATGCTGTTGACTGGGTGTGCTGGGTTCAGTTGGGCTTCTAGTGGCTGGTGTCTGGGTCTCACTACGGGGAACTGCTCTCTTGGGATGTGCTGAGAACGCCCCTAGCGAGGGATACATGGCAGGGAAAGGCAAGGGGGAGGGCATGCGTGCTGGTATATACCCTAGGCCAGTGGCTGGCTGGGCTGGGCACTCCCTAGCTGATTTTTGTATGCA
This sequence comes from Tubosaeta aff. alveolata, assembly GCA_038094535.1. NCBI lineage: Eukaryota > Fungi > Basidiomycota > Agaricomycetes > Boletales > Boletaceae > Tubosaeta > Tubosaeta aff. alveolata. The sequence continues at coordinate 29,261 of JBBPUG010000210.1, forward strand.
CATCTGCATCAGATCAAACAGTTTTCCACTGTTTTGGCGCATGGATAGACAATTTTTCAACAAGTCTAGTTACTCTAAAGAGTGAGTATCTACATGGTATCTATAGTCTAGATAGCGTTCAGTATGTCTGCCTCGAGCGATGACTCTGACAATAACTAAAGTTCGGTTAGGTCCTGAAAGTCCGACTTTACTCACGCAATCAGCACCAGGATGACAGGAATTTCCAACATGGGATTGAGGTTGAATTAGATACTCTATCTACCCTCTAACCTTAGAAAGTTAATTTCTCGTTTCCACAGTGAATAAGTTGTGGTTCAGCCAGTGATTTGGCCTGGAGCACTGAGTACAGCGTGTTGATGCCTAGCACGACTGGAAAATGAGTGAGACCCAAAGAAGTTGAACCAGATAGTTCCCCACTGTGATCTGACATATGACTAGAGAACAAAGAGTGAAATAAAGAAGTAGCTGATGTGCAACAACATTTCGCAATATTGCAGGTATCTAGAAAGGAAATTTCAACTGGGGGAAATTGAGCTTTTCCTTTTCAGCCTGGTGTGCAGTGTATAGGCAAACACTTGTGTTGTGGTTCTGAGCTCTCCGCCTACTTCATTTCCACCATGATACACTGCATGACGACTCCTTACCCAAGCCACCTATAGCCTCTCCATAGTGACAAAGTGTGGTGGGTGTTCAAACGAGGTGAGTACCAAGCATTCGTCGATTACAGTCTTGAGACCAATGATCACCCAGCCTCTACCATGGCTTACAAGCCTTTGGGCAATCTAAGTAGCATCTAAGAGAGGATCAAAGCCCGAGTAGGGTCAAAACAATGCTGCTTCCTTGGAAAATATCAGCCCCTGCATTGCCCCCACTCCATCTGCCAATCGTTCAGCCTCTTCATCATGTTCACTTGGGCCACCTCCAGTGTCTCTGCCTCCAACCAAGCCTTCTGGACTCACCCGATGGCATCCACCCTATGCCATCTTAGCTTTAAATATGAATAAGTGAATGCCTTCCGCTGCTATGCCTTCACGAAAGGCATGCCATTGTTGGGTATTGCACCTTGTTCCTTGAGCCCACCGATGGGACGATCCTGATAATAAAATGTCAGGAGTCCTGTCATTTACTCAGTAATCAAATTCAAGATATAAAACATCTTCATAGAAGAGGTCCTGCAGGACATTGGTGAGGTGGCAGTACAACATCAGGAGTTTCATACCTATTTGTCAAACCTTGTTTTCCATACACATTAGTTGCAATGGATGCCTTGAGAATTGCTTTCATCTGGACAAGATGCTCCTTGTAAGACAATGTCAATCTGAGGATAAGCACTTCATGGGCTTTCAAGGACACCACAGTTGATGATCTGAAAATGCTCGTTTAATCGTGGCAAGGGCAAAGTAAGAGATAAACAGGCTTGGACTTAGGCATGGCAAGAGAACCTAGTAAAGTCAGCTTTCCATGTTGAAGACAGGTAGGCTACTTGATTTGATGTAGTCCAGTATCGAGAACACAAGTTTCGACTTGCTCTGCCCTTTCATGTGACCAAGAATGAAAGCTACTATCCAAATCACCAATGAATTTCTCAAGAATGCTGAACAGTGGAGCAAGTTGTCTCTGAACATTGAACGATCCTGAAGAAGAATAGTTCCCTGGACATAGTGCTCAAGAACTTTCTTGATGTGGACTGCGGGGGACTTGTGTGCCTCTCCCCTAGACTTGGCACTGTCTATAATTGAACAGCCACCTTGAGTTTTGAAGGCATGTGGCAAGACAGAGTGGATAAGATTGAGGTGGCTTTGGAGTAAGGTAGTTCAGTTCGTGGAGGACTTCAATGAGGTCCTTGAATGTCGAGGCCATGATAGTGTAACTCAAGGATATCACCAAGTATTCCTGTGCAACGCACAAAACGTTTGCAAGGCCTATTTCTGACAACACCAGGGGGGCCAATGGGTGCCAGGAGACCATCGAACGGCTTGGAATGCTTCCACCCGTGCAGGATTGTCAAGCATCAAGATACCAAGAATGTCTCCCGGCTCAAACTGACACTGTGCTGGTTTATGAAGTGGACAATATGTTGAAACTATAGTAAGGGCAGGTGTGCCCACTCAGTTACTGCCCACGATGTGAAACACAACTAAATTCACCTATAGTAAGGGCAGATGTGCCCACTACAGTACATTAGCTAGAACTACAATGAAGAAATAGCTCAGTCACTGCCCATGATGTGAAACATGACTGAGGTGAGAGAAAAGTAATGTAAAGCTAAAAAATATGGGTGGAGTTGTGATCGCGTAAAACTCCGGAATGTTCAAATTAGTGTAAATGGAATAAGTATTGAAAACTAGGTGTTTCCAGTCTTCCTGCAGAAGAAGTGCTTCAAGACTATCGGAAGTGGCTGCATGGGAAACTTCTGGAAGTGTCAGAAATGTGGGAATTCCAGAATCATCGGAAGTATTGGAAGATATACAGAGTTACACTTTGACACTCCCACTTGAGTGCAACTGTAGTCCCATTGCATGCACAAATTTCCAATGTTGGTCTCATGTGAGTGGCTTTGTGAGGATGTCTGCAACCATATCTCCAGTCGGAACATATCGGATGACTGCTTCTCCTTTGCCTATAAGATCATCCCGAACAAAGTGGTATTTTCTTTGGATGTGTTTGGTCTGGGCACGGAACTGCAGGTCTCATGAAAGTATGATTGCTGCCTGGTTGTCACAATGAAGAGTGGTGGGTCCAGTCTGTGGATGCCCAATCTCCTTGAAGAATGTTCTGAGCCAGGCAAGGTGTTGGCCAGTATTGCTAAGTCCAATGTATTCTGACTCTGTGATGGATAAAGCAACCATGCTTTGTAGTTTGCTTGACCAAGAGATTGCTCCTTGGTTACTGAGGAAGAGGAATCTGGAGACAGACCGGGAATTGTCTGGATTTTGTGACTGTCTGGCATTGGAATAGCCATGGAATTCCATGTCCATGGTTGCATGTACATAGCGAAGGACTCGTTTTGCAGCTTCCCAATGGCATTGTTTTGGTGCTGAGCTGAAATGGCTAAGTGTTCTGACCGCATAGGCAAGATCTGGGCGGGTTCTGAGCATAAGGTACATCAGAGAACCAATGACAGTAAGGTAGGAAACTTTTGTCCCATTTATTGTCATTTCTGTGATTTTGGTATCGTCCACAGGATCAGTGGCTGAAAGGGAAAGGCTGTGAACCATTGGTGTCCATACAGGATTGGAACTTGTCATTCTGGTTCTTTGGAGGACAGTTTTTGCATACTGAGATTGCGTTAGGCATATAGTTCTGAGTTTTTGATCATGTCGGATTTCCAACCCTAGAACAGATTTTGCCTCTCCAAGGTCTCACATCTTAAAGGCTGTTGATAGGGTTCCCTTTACCAAGTTCATGAATGACCGGGAACTGGCAGCAAGTAGGAGGTCATCGACATAGATGACAAGAAAGCATACTTGACCCTCTTTGTGGAGAACATACAAGCATGTTTCTGCATCCAGGTTAATAAAGCCAAGTTCTCCAAGCTTTTTGTCTAGTGTCTTGTTCCACATTCGTCCAGCCTGCTTTAGGCCATAGAGTGACCTTCGGAGTTTCCAGCAATATCTGGGTTGGATCAGGACGCCTTCCAGAGGTAGAAGGTATAATTCTTCCTTGAGTTCACTGTTTAGGTATGCTGTGGAGACATCCATCTGATCTAGTTCCAGATTATGCTTGGCTGCAAGAGCAACAATAGTTCGGACAGAATCAAGATTTGCCACTGGGGAAAAAACCTCTTGATAGTCTATTCCTTCCTTTTGTGTAAATCCCCGTGCCACAATCCGGACTTTGTAGCATTCTACCTTTCCATTTTCATCATACTTGATCCAGAATACCGGTTTGGAAGTGATCGGTTTGACACCTTCTGATAATGGGACTGTTTCGTACACATGATTTGCATTGAGGTTTAGTAACTCTTCCTCAACAGCTGATTTCCATAAGTCAGCATCTGATCACGTGTAAGCTTCCTTTATGGAATTTGGTAGTTTATCTCTGGAAGGTCTGTGGGCGATTCCAGCAAAGATCCGCTCTTGTAAATCATCCTGAATGCTGTAGAAAGCTCCAGGAAGTTCTGGGGTATCAGGGATTTCTTCCACATCTGTTTCGGGAGTTGAGAGTACATTTTCAACTTCAACCTCTTCTGCTTCTAGTTCCAGTTCCGATTCCAGTTCCAGTTCCGGTTCCAGGTTCACTTCTGGTTGTTTTCGGTGTGCTTCCTCCTCCAATGTCTGGAAGTAGTCTTGGTTTTTATTTGCTGGTTTTCATGCACAGCTACTTCTTTGAATACCTGCAATGATCTCTGCAGGATGGTAGGATTTTGCTTGGGTCTGTTTCAGAGATGAGCTTGAGCTTAAGCTCAAAGAAACTTCTGTTGAAGGACTCTTGAGTGATGGGTTGTTCAGATGGAGTTGGCTGAGTTTGTCAGTGATGGCAGTAATGTCATCCAACTCTGTTTGTTCTCCCACTGTTCCTAGAAAGGGTCCCTCATTTGGGTCTTCATCTGCATCATCT